>JAQZBX010053720.1:0-18825 GCA_029593785.1 Cabassous unicinctus | reverse complement strand
TCATAAAAATATATTTAAAAAATAATAACAGGGTGGGTTGGGGGGAAAATACACCAAATGTAAGATAAGGACTATAGTTAGTAGTAAGACATTGACAATATTCTTTCATAATTTGTAAAAAAATATCTCACAACAATGTAAGGTGTTAGTAGTGGGTTGATGTATGGGACCCCTGTATGATGTTATGCATGTTTGCTTTGTAAGTTCATAACTTTTACCATACACTTATTATGTATGTTCATGTATAAATGATCTAAAAATAATAATAATAGGGTGGGTTGGGGGAAAATACTTTGGTTAGTAGTAATATTTTGATGATGCTCTTTAATCATTAGTTGAAAATGTTTCACAGGAATGCAAGGTATTGGTGGTAGGGTGAGGTATGAGAACCCTGTATGATGTTATGTATGTTTGTTTTGTAAGTTCACAACTATTACCGTACAATTATTGTTCATGTATGTTTACATATGAGTGATATGCATCAATAAATTTTTCAAAAATTAAAAAAACCAAAAATATAATTTTGCGTAATTCCTTTGTTTCATCTAAACCCAAGTTTCAAAATAAAAAATATGTAACAGCTGAAACGAGTTTATTTTAAATAAGGTCTTTTATTTCACCTGATTTTTAAGCTAAACTTGTTAAGGTAAGTAATGGTAAGTGTTTCCAAAATGAAGACATTTACATGACCCCAGTGTATTAGATTCACACACCTGCTCACAAAGAGGAAAGGATTCAAAACACATTAATGATTGTTACCATTTAAAATAATATCCAAATTGCCCAAACTTTCTCTTTTAAAAAAAATAAAATTAATTGGCACAAATAAACTAGTAAATAATTAATATTATTACAACTTCAAGAATGTTGTAAGGGAGTACTAAGTTACAAAAAAAAAAACCTTCACTGTTCAACTATTTCTTAAAATGAAATTGAAAAGGCCAAATTTGTGGTATATAGTGTCCACATACCATGGGAAGAGTCTGTTAAGTGTCCTTCCAACAGATAAAATTATAGCAATCAGGGTATTTGAGTTATTAACTTAGAAAAAGCTTGAATTCACTTAACAGTAGATGTGATTGCGAAGGAAAAATGTGATGATGTTATCAAAGTATACTCTAGTTTCAAATCTCTAGATCAAATATACATATAAAAATAAAGGCTCTTTTAATATATTTTGTAGTACTCACCAGGAAAGCCTGAGTCGTGCTATGTGTGCTTAACTAATGCTTTATAGTAGATTCAGTGGGATGTCTGAAGAACATTCTTTTACATGGAAGATCAGAGACAGAATCAGAGTTTGGAAACTGCATTCTCCCACTGGGAATGTGATAAGACATCCTGAGGCGAGCAGAGAGATTACAAGTGGAAGACTCTTGAACAGTAGTTTAAATGACCTGTAACAACTTGTGCAGTCTGTCTCTGCAGTTCAAAGTAGAGAGGCCATGGACATATATCCTCACTTGAAATTTTAAAAAATCTTTTCTCTGAAACATGTACATTGGGGTTAAGGACAGAAAGCTATGGATTGATCTAGATTAGGAATAATATTTTCAATGAGTGTGGAACTTTCAACCCAATTTTAATCCACTGAAAATTGACTTCCTAACTTCTGAAATTGCTTTTATCACAGTTCCCAAATCCAGGCTTTATTTTACGTAGTCAGCTTAACCAAACCTGAAATCTCTTTTTTTCTTAACTATTGTTTACTCTCTTTTCTTCCATGCTAGCACCCTCTCCTGGTTTCCCTCTTGTTTTTCCAGCAACTCCTTCTCAGCCTCTTCTTTAGAGTCCCTCAAAAATGAACTGCCTCTCAGTCTATGCTTTACAATTCTTTCTGTTCTCACACAGGTTCTTGGGTAATCTTAACTATGCGTCTGTCCATTCTAGATCTTTCTTCTAGGCTCTAGACTTGTATAGCCATCAGCCTATGGGACATTTCCATTCAGCCCCAATCAGTGGGTGCATGCTATGTGCCAGGCATTGTGCTACAAGTGGGAAAGATGGGGACATCACATTGTCCACGCCTAACAACTCATTATTTGTCACCCCCTTTTCCTCAAATCTGCTCCAGAGTGGAGATGCTACCTTTTCTGGGTAATCTTATTAATTTCCCCCTGCCCAACTGCTCCAAATCTATATCTAAGCTTATCCATAATTTTCTGTTTATTTTCTCTCTTCCCTGTTAGACTACCACTCTTTGAAAGCAGGATTCTGAATTTCCAATACTTGGAAAAAGTAGATATGCCAAAAGAATGAAACAAGGAGGAATAATTTTTTTATTTTAATGGTTAAGTATAGAAATAGTATAAATCATAATTTTCTATATATAATAGAGTTCATTTAAGTTATTTAAATTATTCTAGCATAATCTTCTTATTAAGTATTTTTCTCAATTTGTATAAGTTTTTAAAATACTTATTTATGTACTAAAATATAGATGCTTTGCTAAGTCTTTTGTGGAAAAAATGGCATTGTGCTATTAATATAAGACACAGAGAATGCAAATTCATTTCTTTAAGGCAGACTCCCTAAAAATATCATTCATAATTACATGTGTTTTGTTTTTAAGACACAAAGAGTCTTGCTCAGTAAATCTCCATTATTTATCTTACATCCACAGCTGGCAGCCACTGCATATGCACATACTCAAATGCTCACAATCTAATTAACCTTGTTTGTAGAGGGTCAGTGCATTTATGACCCAACTAAAACAGCTACAGGAGGAGCCATGGGTACACTTAATAGTATTAGTTTTTTGCATATAAAAATGGCCAGTCTAATTAAAAGGTTTGCTACATATTTGAAAAAATGATATAAAGCAGCATAAAAAGGATAATCCTCCACAACCTAAAAATTTTATTGAAAGTCAGATGGATGGGTGATAATAGACATGATTTCTAAATAAAAATACTCCAAAGCTTTATTTCTCCAAAAAAAGATTTACATTTAATATTTTTCTAAGTTTTTTCCCCTCCCCACAATAGAGAAGAATATGATTTGCATAGCTAAAGCCAGACTCTTCAAAGAATCTTTTTAAAAGTGTGGGGTGGACTTCCTGTTGACCAAGATGTTGGAATAAAAATACTCCAGGGAGCCATTCCCCCACAGAATCTTTGATCAACTAGCAAAAACTGGCAGAACCATCTTCCTCAAAACTCTGGAAAACAGTTAAAGAGTTGCAGTGACCAGGCTAATACCAAATCAAGAAAATGCAGCTTTAAAAATATTAACAGAAGCTCATGGGATCCTTGCTACCCCCTTCCCAATCCCTCCCCAGCCATGGTATGGAGCCAGCTTGCGCTCGGATTGTGGGTCGCTGGCTGTGACAGTTTGAATTTTGTGAATCCCAGAAATGATTCTTGTTCTTGAACTACTCCATTCCTGTAGGATGGGGCCCTTTGATTGCATTAAGTTCAGTTAAAGGATCTTTGATAAGATCACTTGATTAGATTGCTTTAGGGCTTTTGACTGCTTCAGTGAAGCATGACCCAGTTTGCGAATCCACCCTCTTTACTGAGCCTTATATAAGTACTGACAATAAATACAATGCCTTTTTTCTTTAACGTGACTCAGAGCTCATAGACTTTTTTAAAAAAAATCAGTTTATTTATTTTTTATCTGATATTAACATTTTATAGTATTAAATTACATTTGTTCAGCTTCAAAGAAAAATGGTCTTATATATGCAATTCTGCCCATACTCACATTTCACATAATATATTTATATTTCACATAATATACTAAAATCATAATAGGGCAATTATACAGTTTTTGTCCTTTTATGTCTGGCTTGCTTCACTCGACCCAATGTCCTCCAGCTTCATCCATGTTGTCATATGTTTCACGACTTCATTTCTTCATACTGCTGCATAATATTCAATCACGTGTATACTCCACATTTTGTTTACCCATTCATCAGTTAATGGACACCTGGGTTGGTTTCAACTTTTGGCTATTGTGAATAATGTTACTATGAACATCGGTGTGCAGATGTCTATTCATGTCACTGCTCTCAGTTCTGGGTAGATACCTAGCAATGGTATTGCCAGGTCCCATGGCAAGTCTATATTCAGCTTCCTTAGTAAATGCCAAACAATCCTCCACAGTGGCTGTACAATTCTACATTCCCACCAACAATGAATAGGTGTTAAATGATATCTCATTGTGGTTTTGATTTGCATTTCCCTAATCACTAGTGATGTTGAACATTTTTTCATGTGTCTCTTCACCATTTCTATTTCTTCTTTGGACAGTTTTCTTTTCAAATCTTTTGCCCATTTTTTGTATGATCTCCTTATATATTATGGATATTAAACCTTTGTCAGATATGTGATTGCCAAATACTTTCTCCTATTGAGTCAGCTGTCTTTTCACCCTTTTGATGAAACAAACACTATACTAAGTGAAGAAGACTAGGCACAGAGTACTATATATTGCATGATTCCATTTCTACAAAATGTAAATATAAATCAATTTATAAAGATGAAATTAGACGAGTGGTTATGTAGGTTTGAGGAAGGAACGCTAAGGGGTGTGGAGTCTTTCTTTTTGGAGTAATGAAATTGTTCTAAAATTTTTGAGATGATGAATGTACAACATTGTGATTATACTAAAAGTCATTGATTATACACTTTGGATAGATCATATAGTATGTGAATATAGCTCAAAAAAACTGCTTGTTGAACAAATAAATAATTGTGCAAAGACTAGCCAGAAACAACAGCTTTGTACAGCAGGAGAAAGAAATTAAGAGGTGAGGAAATTTCTTGTTTGCGTCTGTTTTTTATTATTATTATTATTGAAATAATGAAAATGCTCTAATTATGATTGAGGTGATGAACACACAGCTAGATGATTATACTGAATACCATTGATTGTACACTTTGGATGAACTGTATGCTTTATTAACATGTATCAATAAAATTGATTTATTTTAAAAATGACAAAAAAATCAGTTTCATTGAGATATATTCACATACTATACAATCTATCCAAAGTGCATAATCAATGGTGCTGTGCATTAATTACCACAAAAAAATTTAGAACAATTTCATTACTCCAAAAAGAAAATCTCTACACCCTTTAGTAGTCCCCTCTCAATCCCTCTATCCTTCCACAGCCCTACATAACTAATCTAATTCCATACTTATGATCTATATTTACATCTTTTATTGCCTGATATTAACATCTTGTAACATTAACATACATTTGTTCAATTTCAAACGAAAAGTCTTATACATGCAATGTTACCTATATTCATATTTCACATGAGGTTTTACTGTGCTACACAGTCCCATGTTACATTTTTTGGCTTTCCTTCTAGTAATATATATGACCTTAGACTTTCACTTTTAACCACTGTCATACCCAAATACAGCACTGCTAGTTACACACTATGTTTTTTTTTTTGCTTTTGCCTTTTCTAAAAATTTAAAGATTAACAAACAACATTTTTTACCAGTTCTGCACAGGTTAACCCTCAGCTTTCCATTCTCTAACCTCATTCTATTTTCTGGTGACCCATAGTCTAGTTATTAACTCCATGAGTTTACACACCCAAGTTAGTTCATAATAGTGTAATCATACGGTATTTGTCCTTTTGTGTCTGCCTTGCTTCACTCAATATAAAGTCCTCCAGTTTCATACATGTTGTCTTTTGCTTCACGACTCCATTTCTTCTTACAGTTGCATAATATTCCATCATGTGCATACACGACAATTTGTTTATCTGTTCATCCGTTGATGGCACCTGGATTATTATCATTCAACTCCCTGAGCCCCTGCCCAATTTTTCCATTCTTTTCTCTCTCTCGTTCTCTCTTCAATTTCAGCTGCTCTGTCTTCTGTATCAGTTATTCTTTCTTCAATCATTTCAAGTCTACTGTTGTATGCCTCTAATGTGTGTGTGTGTGTGTGTGTGTGTGTGTGTGTTTAGGAGGTAACAGGGAATGAACCCAGGATCTCATACATGGGAAGCAGGTGCTCAATCACTGAGCTATATCCACTCCCCAATGAGAGTTGTTTTTTTGTTTGTTTTGTTTTTAGGAAGTACTGGGAATTGAACCCAGGACCTTTTACACGGGAAGCAGGCACTCAACCACTTAAGCTACATCCTCCCCACTAATGTGTTTTTGATCTCACCTTTCATGTCTTTCATTCCCATAAGCTCTGCTATTTTTCTATTCAGGTTTTCAATATTATTTTTTACTCATTCAGTGTCTTTTGATGCCTTTTTCTCTAGCCATATTTTTCAACTCATTAATTTGATTTTGGAAATCTGTATGAATCTCATTGATTAATTATCTCAAATCCTGTGTCTCATCTGGGACTTTGATATATTCCTTTGCTTGGGCCATTTCTTCATTTTCTTAGTATGGCTTGTAATTTGTTGCTGATGTGTAAGCATCCGATTATGATGGTCAGTGTACTCCTATGCTCAATTTCTCTCTCTTTTGTAGGGATTTAGTGGTGGCAGGCTGTGTTTTACTGCTATTCTTTGATTCTTGGTTCAACCTGTTCTAGGTCTTTAGGATTGTCCTTGTTAGTTGCTCAAATCTGGGCCATGGATCCAGTAATGTGTTGCAGTACCTTGGGGAGGGAGCTGTAAAGGCCGGAAAAAGTCTCTCTTACTTATTTACTTTTTGTTTTTTTTAACTTTTTTATTAAGTTTATCATTCATACATGAACATCCAAAAACAATAAGTGTATAGTATAAGTTGTGAATTTACAAAACAGACATGCATATCATCATACAGGGCTCCCATACATTAGACCACCACCACCTTACATTGTTTTGAAACAATTATGACAACCTACGAAAGAACATCATCAAAACATTATTACTAACGATAGCCAATATCTTACATTTGGTGTATTTTTCACCCAACCCACCCAGTTAATGAAACCCTGTATCAGTATTATATACATGTTATAGTTCATGAGAGAGTGTTCTCATATTTGTTCTGTTAACCACAGTCCGTATTCCATCATAGGATACATTGTGTTATAGAGTTCCATGCTTTGTACAATCCATTCAAAGTGTATACTCAGTGTCTCTCATAGTCATCATGGAGTTGTGTTGTCATCACCTCAGTCAATTTTAGAATGTTTTCATTACTTCAAAAGGAAAAATTTCATACCCTCTTATCTCCCCCTATTGGTGTCCCTTAGAATTGCTATATCTTCTTTGCTATTGCTACAAAAATATTACAATATCACTGTTAACTATAATCTATAAGTTAAATTAGTTGCAATTTTCCCATGTATTATCATATACTTAACACTTTGTAAAGGAAGAACATTCTTATACTATTAACCACAATCTTTATCCGCCACCAAAATCACTATGTTATACAGTCCCTACATTATTTTCTAGCTTCATTTCAATTTAAATATTACATCCACAGATTACCACTTTCAGCCACAATCACATTTATAAATCAGCAGTGTTAGTCATATTCACTATAATGTATTACCATCAACTTTATTAATTTCTACACATTTACAACAAACCTTATTAAAAATTCTATGTACATTAAGCATCAGCTCCCATTTTCAACCCACATTCAATTTCCTAGCAACCTGTACTCTAGTGTTTACCTCTGAGTAAACTTACTCATCATTTTAGTTCATGTTAGTAAGACCATACAATATTTGTACTTTTGTGACTGACATTTCACTCAACATAATGCTTATTTTACTTTTAATTTCCTCACATGCACTTCCTTGGTCTGGACAGCAGATGGGGTCTTCGGTAGCCCTCTCAGTTCAAAGCCTGGTCTACAAGTGACCACAACAATGTGACAGAGGATCTTGCCTGGAGGCTATTCAGAGCCTCCCAATTCAAAGTTTCTCAGGGGTTGTCCTCCCACCTTTGCTGGCAGCACCTTCCCTTTTCCTCGGTAGGAAATAATTCCATTCCCATCTGTGTCTTCAACAACCAGTCCCGGTCAGTAGAGAGGGAAATTGAGAGAGTCGGATCTCTTTAATTCCATGCCGGTTCCTAGGGCAAAGAATGGTGTGGCCCCACCATGCCTGGAAGGGCTCATGGGGCACAGTACATTAAAATTTGTTGGCCAAAAGCTGAATAAGCCTTAGGCTGTGTCCCTCTCTCTTCTGTTTCCTGGGGAGGTGGATCCCTGCATCCCCCTCTGTCTGTAGCCACTGGATCGAGGAGAATTCAAAATTGTCTGCTCATAGAGTGGGGAAATGGCACCTGCAGCTGCAGCTGCAGCTTCTACTCATGGTCTTTTCCTTAAGATTTTTTTCCCCAGGACCCTCTCTCTTCTGGGTGGTGGCCAACCTTCCTCTGGTGTCCTAAACCCTAGAACCTTTTTTCCAGGCTGTTTCTGCCTGTCCTCTATTTTTTCTGTGAGAGAAGAGAGTCTCGTTTCTTTCTAATCTGCCATCTTCCCAGATGTCTCTCTAGATTAACTTTCTTTTTAAACATAGGGCTGTAAAATGCAAACAGTAAACACTAATGCAAACTATGGACTATAGTTAATAGTATAACTACAATAACATTGTTTCATCAATTGTAAGACAGATGCCACTCTAATGCAAAGTGTTAATAACAGGGAAAACTGCGTGTGAGGGGGTATATAGTGGAACTCTGTATTTTCTGCATCATTTTTCTGTAAACCTACAACTTCTCTAATAAATAATAAATTAAAAAGAAATGTAGGATGCATGGTGCAGGGAAGCAGGGTAAAACTGTTGGGATGGAGAGGGAGGACAGGAGCAGCATTCTGTACAGAACACATTTTATAAAATATGAGAACGTCTTTATAGGCCAATGTACAGCAAAGAATACTTATAACATATAAACCCTATAAAGACTCTTCCGTATTTGAATTTCTCAAACTTCATGTTGTGACCCATGAGGAAAATGCCCCCACAACTGTTCAAGGATCAATTTTACTAATTTGCACTATATACAAAGGCATTGTATCTCATTTACATCAATTTTCTCTGTATTTAACAAATAACTTTCAGAAAGACCTTCAAATATAACATAGACTTTTCTGTGCATTCTCTAATGGGTGATTAATATGTGATTGTCATGGTAACTACTCCCCCAAAATAGAAGTCCTCTAACTTGAGGGTCCTTCAGAATCACTTGGAGGTTTATTAAAATACAATTTGTTGGGCCCTACCCTCAGAATTAGAAATTTGTATTTCTAACAAGTCCCAGATAATGCTGATGCTCTAGGGACCTTGCTTCAGGAACCACTGTCCCAAATCATCAGATAAGGGTCCCAGGAAGAAATTCTTTTCCCTTATCCAGCTCCTTCTTCCACAATTATTACTGAAGGTAAAGAAAAATAGAATGCCATAATGGAGAAGAAAAGGAGGAAGATGCTTCAGGTGGTATCTATATCAATTATTAATTTTGGACTGATGAATGAAGTGGAATGATCCTACCAACCTTTTGCTAGTTTAGGATTCTTATGATTCATAGTTGAAAAATAAGTTTTTTTCCCCATATTTACTGAACATACTGAAGTGTCTACAAATTTTGGTGGATTTAAGGCAATTTCAGTGGAGAGTAATAAATGTGGTGAAATGATGGTAATGGCTTATTTTCTTTTATTTAATTAGAGGTGTGTGTGTGTTCATGTCCACATGTGTAAGTCTATATACTTTGAAAAAAGCTTCTTGCTAAATTGATTTTTGTTATGATAGGTTTTATTGTAAGAAATAGTTGGTGAATAAATGAATGTCCTTCAATGGTAAAGCAATAGGTAATGGCTCCAAATTCACTTTACAGAAAACACTATCATAAGTGGGGACATATAACTTTACCAAAGATCCTAGGTGTTTAGAAAAAAAAGAGTGATATTTTTAAATACAAATAAAACGATAATTAGGAAAGTGCGAAGGAAAAAAATATATATAATAATTTAACTGCATTAAATTTAAAACTTGATATAATTAAGTAGTTGTCTTGATCTAGCATTCTCAATTTCCCTCTGCACAAATACAGGTAGACAATATAGTTGCAAAAAATGAAATTTATTTCTCAATCATATCAATATGTGATAAAACATATTTTATCACAATATGTGATAAAATACATGTATAAGAAGGATGATAATCAGGATGTTGCCATAAGCATCCATTTTTAAACTTTCCTCTAACTTTAAAAAGCACATGCAGCAAAGTATTCAAATTTTTTTTCTATCAGATATAAGGCACATTTCCTATATAGTTAAATCATTGATTTGTGAAGTCAAAGTAATTTCAGATTTCAATAGAATAGTAAGAAGCTACAACCATGGTAGACTCAACTATAATGTTGGGAAGGCAGAAAATGTCAAATATATAATTTGGAAGAGAAAACAAGCTCCTCTGCCAGTATTTCAAAATCCTGAAGAATATAATCTTTTACTACAGTATATGTTTTAAAACATGTGCAAATATATCCTTAGAGAGCAATGGTTCCAGTACTAAGTATTTCTGGAAATTTCTTAAGGGTCCCAAAGACAGTATTTCAAATTTCATCTCAACTCCTTTTTAAGATGCTAGGAAAACAGAGTATTTTTAGGGAAATCTATTTCATCTTTGCAACTGATGCAAAAATCTGTTGTCATAGTCAAGTTATTGTAGTATGAGTTTATAAAGTTGTGGCTACATCTTAAAGGAAGAAAATTATATTATTTTTTTTCTCTTTTTCAGTAAAACCATCGTCTTCATTATCAAATGACACTCTTCATAATCATCAAATTTATTGTGCAGATTATAATACTGAATCCAAAGATATCAAAATGAAAATACAGACCTTAATATGACAAACCAAATAACTTTAGAATGTTTTTATTTACTATCAAAGTTTAATAAAAAAATACCATCAAGAAGTTTTATTCAAATTTTAAATTGTTGTAGATTCTCAATGACTATCACAAAAAAGTAAGGCATATTGTATGTTCAGCATACTCATCAGGAATCAAGATTTGCCGCAATAAATATCAAAATTATTGAATAAAGTAAAGTGGGTTTATTTCAAGAACTTAAAACACTATATTGCATTTACTTTAAAAGGATTTCTGAGTAGTAAATATTTTCATGACCTTAAAATTTACCATAAATTCTCATTATTATATTTAATTCAATAATGTAATGTTCGTTTTGGGCTCGTGTTCATTCATTCATTCAATAAATGGAATGCCTAACCATGTTCCTGGCATTGTGCTATGTATTGCGGATATGAAAAAAGTTAAGATATAGTCCCTGCTTGCAAAGAGTTTGTTTTCTGCCAAAGACAACATATCTAAAGTAACCATCAACACTGCCTGCTAAATTCTATAATATAGGTTTGCAGAGTGCTAAAGTGCAAGGAGGTATCTACCCACAGGAATGGTTTATGCAAAGAAGTCACTTATAATCTCAGCCCAGAAAGATAAATAGGGAACAGTCTTTGGGACAGTTATGAGTGATAAGGAGTAGGGTGAAATTAAAGAACATCTAGTGATTTATTAGGGTTGAGGGTCATTGAGTAAATGATTATGGTAATTATAAAATGGGAAGTAATATTTTAAAGCACTAAATGATTTGTATTTTTCTGTACATATTCTGTAGCATAATGCATGGAATGATACAGAAGATGCAACATTAATCACAGATTTTAGGGAAGAAATGGATTAAAAAGGAGAAAAGGAAGTAGTCCTGCTCCAAGAATAATCATGTTTACTAAAGACATCTAGAAAGTGAATGTCCTAGTTCTGATTTCAGGAGAAGCTAGAGTAAGGAAAAGGTAGGATGAAGCCTTTCTGTTTAAAAACTCTGATATTCAACTTCAGATTTAAATTCCTTACTATGTACCTCTGGATGGATGAATGAATGAGTATATCAAAGAGGGAAATGGACACTTGCATGTCCTGTCCAGGACAGCAACTTATCTTCTTTGTAGTATTAGATATAATATTTAGCTCTTATTCCACATCTACAAAACAAGAACAAAACACACATACACACACACTTGCATTTAGTGCAGTTTTCAGGATTCAATTTAAAAAGTAAAAGATTGCACACATTTAAATCTCCATTTGGTGTTTCTGGACTACTTTAATTTTATAATCATTTTTTCACTTATCCACAGAACTTGATTCAGAACTGGTTACATTGCAATAGAGAAAACCAATTTAACAACTATGAGTTTGGAATTTTAAATAACTTTGAAAAAATAGTTCATTTCCTTTTGGAACTATTTCTAATTACTTTTTATAATTTGCCTAATTATATTTATTTTCTCTTCATTCTCACTGCTCTCCAAGAGTCAACAGGGAAATCAGGCTTTATAGATGCCATGTATGTGTTTTTCTTATAAAACACAGAGCTACCAAATAATGTTCTGAATTAAATCTCACCATACACCTTGCTTTTATTGATGACATTGCGGCCATGTGCCAAAGGTTAGTGCCCTTTAGTCAAACAGCATTAAGGGTGATCATGAGTAACAAGCACAAGTCGCTGTCATGGCCAAAGTCTGTCAACAATCTCCATCACTGGTTTTAGGCAGGCTACCCCCTGACCTTGTCTCCTAGTACACCCTCTCCTTGTCCCTCGATAAGGGCATGTGCATTTCTGCTTCTGGACATTTGCCCTTCCTGTTCCCTCTGTTTGGAACTCTATCCCCCTTACTCTACTTAGGTCTTGGCTCAAATATCACCTTATTAGAAAGAGACCCTTCCTGACCACTCTATGTAAAATAGTCCTCTCTCCTATCCTTGCCTACTACAGAAACTTTCTCTTCCCTTACCCTGCTTTATTTTTTATAGTAACCACATGACATATTATACTTTTATTTCCTATTTGCTTATTGCTTTGCTATTCCTATTAGAATGTAAGCCTTGTGAGAGTGGGGACTTTGCTTTGTTTATGGCTGTATCCCCAACATCTAGAATAGTGGCTGACACAAAAAGGCAAATATTAGTTGAATTAATCAATGAATCAATAATAAGTAACCTAAAACTAGCAGACTGTACCTATAGTGACACATTTATCTATAACTTAGGGACTGTTTGTGTTTTTAATTGGTTTTAATAACCTAGCAACCTTCAATGAGGTATCAGTTAAATGCAGCTTCCGAAGGATCAATGGCCATATTGAAAAATCTATTGATACTATACATTGACTAACTCTGAAGAATAATGACTGAAAATTCTGCTTTATATTAATTTCAGAAGAAAATTTAAATAGAATAATTTCAGGTAGGATGATTAGGAAACCACATTATAAAGGAGGGGGCATTTAAACTAAAAGTCAAAGGTGGAGATGGAGCCAAGCAGTGAGTAGCATTGAGGAAAAATGGTTCACACAATGAGAACAATATAGGGAAAGATTCTTAGTGGGAAAGAGTCTTCACATAGGCAAGGAAATAAAATGCCTGCTGAATGGAATGAGAGCAGATTGCCATAGGAGTTGAAGAGACAGGCAAAGATTACATTGTTTGGGGTCTTGTAGGTCATTGAGGTAGGTTTTCATTGTGTTCCAAGAGTAATGAAAAGCCACTGAAAGCTTTTAAATTTGGGACAGTAATACAATGTGATTTATATTTTTAAATGATAGTCTGGACTTCCAGGTCCAGATAAGACGCGATAGACACAGTTCTCCTTATTCCTCCTGTAAGTACAACTAACAATCCTGGATATTATATATGAAACAAACATAAGAAGGCTTTGACATCTGGAGAGAAGATAGGGTGGCTCAGGACCTTGGGACACAAGAAACAACACAGCAGTGCATGCTTGGGTTTTCTTTTTGCCTGGACTGGGTGATGGAGAAGCCAGCAACTTACAAATACCAAGAGGCACAGACAAATAATCCCAAGAAAACCCTGCTCTCTAGCCAAAGGGCCATGAAAACAGAAGCCTAGCAAGAGAGAAAAAAATTTAAATAATAACCACTCTATTCCTGTCAAATACCATAGAAAAACTGTGGTCCCATAACCACTCACACCAGCAAAAGTCGAATGAGGACCTTAGACTTCCGTATTGACCTAGTGGTAATGAGGTGCTCCAACCTTCCCCTGCTAGGGTGTATCAAAGAAGGTTGAATGGCCAGGACTTTCATCCCTGCCTGGATTGATGCTAAGGAGCAACCTCACCCCACAGTGGTGTCAGTTGGGGAGGCTGAACTTCTACCCCACCAATGATGATGATGATAAACTGCTTCCTCACTGAGGTAGTACAGAGAAATCCCAGTAAGAAGCTGGGCCTTTCACTAACTCCTAGTCGTAAGATGACTCCATGGGAAGTAGTAAAAAGAAGGTGCCCCTGCCCCTTGAAGCCAGGGTAGTGTCAGCAGAGGCCTAGTGAGGAGCCTTAACTCCCACCCCCACCCAATAGGAACAAGGAGTTCTGCCTGCTCCTGGGGTGTCAACAAAAGATGAATGGGAAACCTGGACTTCCACCCCATCTGGAAGGACTAAGGTACAGCCCCCACCTTTCACTGGTGAAGTGTCAAGGGAGGCCTGCTGAAACAGGAGATTTAAATAAGATCCAGAGTCTCATAACATAATATTCAAAATTCCCAGTAGTTAATAATCACTTGTCATACCAAGAACAGGAAAATCTCAGCTTGAATGAACAAAGACAATCAATAGACACCAACAGTGAGGTGACACGGATATTGGAAATAGCTGATAAAGATTTTAAAGCAGTCATCATAAACTGCTTCAGAAAACAATTATGAATATGAATGAAACAGGAAAAAACAGAAAGTCTCAGAAAAGGAAGAGAAGATATGAACAGAGCTTCAGAAATGTGTGGAACTATAACAAAAGATCTGTCATTTGTGCCACTGAAATTCTAGAAGAGAAGACATTCTGAAAAAGAAAAATCCAGATTGTTTCATGGGAGAATTCTACTGAATGTTTAAGAAGATTTTACACCAATTCTAAACAATCTCTTTCAGAAACAGAAGAAAAGGGAGCACTTTCCAATTCATTTATAAGGTCAGTATTACTCTGATACCAGAACCAATAACAGAACAAAAAAAGAAAACAACAACAGAAAACTACAGACCAACATCTCTCATGAATATAGGCACAAAAGTCCTTAAAAATATATTAGCAAATAGAATTCAGCACTCTTACTTTTCTCAACAACATATAAAACAATTGTATATATCACCAAGTATTGATTTCACGGACACAGACTGGTTCAATATTTTAAAATCAATGTAATCTACAATATTAACAGCTAAAGAAAAAAGTCATATGATCATATAAATTGATGCAAAAAGATCACTTAATAAAATTCAATACCTTCTCATGATAAAAACTCTCCGAATACAAGGGAGAGGAACTTCCTCAACTTGATTAAAAACATCTAAAAAACATAACAAAACAAAAACCCTACAGCTAACGTGATATTTAATGGTGAAAGATGGAATGCTTTCCCCCTAAGACTGAGAAAAAGGAAAGGATTTTGCTTTCCCCACTCTTATTCAACATAGTGTTGGAAATTCTAGTCAGAAGAAAATAAGGCAAGAAAAAGAAATAAAAGGCATACTGACTGGAAAGGAAGAAATAAAACTGTTTGCAGACAACATGACTATCTACATAGAAGATTCTAATGAATCTATAAAAAATCTCCTCTAACTAACAAGTGCATTTAACAAGGTCACAGGATACAAGATCCTCATACAAAAATCAACTTTATTTCTATATACTGACAATGAACATAGAGACACTGAAATTAGTAATACAAGACCAATCAACCAAAAAAGAGAAACACTTAGGTGTTATCCTAACAAAACATGTATAGGTCTTGTATACTGAAAACTAAAATTCAAGAAATCAAAGAGCTAAATAAATGGAGACATATATTTATGAGTTGGAAGACTCAGCATAGTAAAGATGGCAATGAGCCTCAAATTAATATGCAGGTTTAATACAATTCCTATCAAAACTCTAGTAAGATTTTTTTTTGAAGAGACAGACAAATTTACTTTAAAATTTGTATGGAAGTAAAAGGGAACTACACTGCTATAACAATTTTGAAAGAGAAGAAGAGGAATCAGTCTACTCAAGTGATGGGCAAAAGCCTTATTATATAGCTACAGCAAACAAAGCTGCATGGTATTTGTTGAGGTATAGATACAGAGATCATTGGAAAAGAGTGGGGAGTCCAGAAATAAATCCACACAACTATGGCCAACTGATTTTGGACACAGATGTAAAAGCAATCCAAAGGAGGATGGATAGCCTCTCCAACAAATGGTACAGGAGTAACTGGATATTCAAAGGCAAAAATAAAGGTGAGCTTTGACCTAGTCCTCACACCTTATACAAAAATTAACACAAAATGGATGATAAATTTAAATGTAAAACTGCAAAACTTTTAGAAGAAAATATAGGAAAAACCTTTGGGACCTAGAGCTTGACATAGCATTCTTACACATGATACCCAAACTCCATGCCATAGAATTAAAGGAAATCCATAAATCAGACTTCATCAAGATGAGAAACTTTCTTTCTGCAATGAATCCCATTAAGCGTATGAAAAGACTGGGAGAAAATATCTGCCAAAGGACTATTATTTGGAATAAACAACCCTCAAAACTCAAAATTTAAAAAAAAGCACAATTAGAAATTGGGCAAAAGACATGAAGAGGTTATATAGATGAAGAATATGCACATGAAAGGATTTTCAACATCATTGGCCACTGGGGAAATACAATTTAATACTATGATGCAGTATCAATATGCAATTATTAGAACAGCTAAAATTTTAAAAAAGCAATAACTCCAAATGCTGCAAGGCTATTTAAAAACTGGATTTTTCATTCATTGCTGGAATGTAAAATTATATAGCCATTCTTTAAAAAATTAACCACTTAACATGTTGCCCACCAATTGCACTCTGGAAAACTTATCCCATAGAAATGAAAATTTATATCCATACACACGCAAAAAACTGTACACAAATATTCATAGCAGCTTTACTTATAACGGCCTCAAACTGGAAACCAAAATGTCCTTCAATAGGTGAATGGTTAAGGATACTGTGGTACATCCTTACTATGGAATAATGTTTCACATCAGAAGGGAATGAATTATTGGTATATGCATCAACTTGGGTGAATCTCGAGAGCATTATGCTGATCCAAAAAAAAATCTCAAATGTCACATACTGTATGATTCCATTTATATAACATCCTCAACATGACAAATTATGGAGTTGCAGAACAGATTAGTGGTTGCCAGGAATTAGGGAAAGTGGGAGGAGTGGGTGGGAGTGGCTATAAAGAGTAGCACAGAGAGATCTTTGTGGTGGTGGAACAGTTCTATATCTTGACTGCAGTTGTCATTCCCCACACTTGATAAAATGACATAGGACTACACACACACATTGTATCAATGGCAATATCCTGGTTTTGATATTGTACCGTAATTACATAAGTTGTAAACTTTGGGGGAAATGAGGTGGAGGGTACAAAGGACCTCTCTCTGTACTATTTGTGTCACTCCATGTGAACCTATAATTATTTCAAAATAAAAAATTTAACAAAAAGGTATTTTGACTGTGGTAAGACCGTGTTCAGGTAAGAGATGAGGGTGACTCAGCTTGATGGCTGTGCATGAGGCTGCATAGGGGGCAGAGGCAGGGAGGAGGGGTGGGCAAGGGAGAACCTTCATCTGGATGACTCACAAATTTAAGAGTGTGAGAAATTATCAGTCTCTGTGAAATAAGACAAGAAGGCTAAAACAAAACTCTTTTGTCCTGAGGAATGACAGGAGAGATCCATCAAGAGAGCATGAATGGAGTCCCATCTAGCCACAGTGATGACAAAAATAATAACAGCTCAGGCTCAACAGATGGCCTTATATTTCACAGCAAAGGGAATACAAGATCCATTGCAGTGCTCAAAACTAAAGGCAGTGCTCAAGGAGGGACTCTATTGAACAATACAGAACACAAGAAAAGTAATCAAAGAAAGCTATACAACTGATTGAAGAGCCATAGAAATAAATAAATGTTGTGACCTTTTTTGTAAAGCAATGGAAACACTTTATTTTAAAGTGTTGCCTATAATTTTATTGGGGATAATACATTCAGGACTATATTGGCTTCTGTTACATCTTGAAAGTAATGAAAGGCAGCTAAAGATCCTGAATAAAAATGCAAGGAACCTTAAGAGATGAAATCACTAGATATTTTTAATGGAATTTAGATAAACACACCTAAAACAAAACTAACCCATTTTTTTATTTTATGCAATTAATTTGGCATATATTAAAATATACTCAACTCAGGTTTGAAAGGTATGCACATGCAAGAATTTGAGTAAACAATTTTGGAAAATGCATTTAAAAATGTGTCCATCCACCTGCTCTCCACCCTGATGTATCATAGGTATTGAATTGATATCTGGACTCTTGATAATCCAGCATCTGTTGTTACTTGTTTTGGTTGAACAAGAAGGATCCAGTTTAGCATTGTGTTTAGTTCCCTAAGCCAAAAAACAATAAAGCAACCAACCAGTCCCATATAACTTTAAATGGCCACAGCTGTACTTTTTGCTCATTATTAGTCCCTTGGAAAATAGTGTCTGAGAAATGCTAACTGCAAAATTTCTGAAAAACCTCCCCCTCATCCTGCCTATTCATACAAACTTCCAGTTTATGATAATAATAAAGACAGCAAGTTCCTTTCTTTTTTTTATATTTTAGACAAGTAGCCCAACCAACTAAGGTTAACAGAAAAAGGATAAAGTATCACTATTAGAAGCTTGCTGGAGTTGCTTGTAGAAATTATCTTTATGGAGAATACAGATTTTCAGGCAGAGAGGATGACATGAATTACTTAAAAAAAAAAA
>JAQZBX010053719.1:0-18813 GCA_029593785.1 Cabassous unicinctus | reverse complement strand
ATAGCAGGTCTCCCCTATTCCCTGAAACATTGGTTTCTTAAAATTAGTTTTTTTTTTTTTGCAGTTGTACACAGCTATTAAATGTTACATTGTCTAACAGTACTGCCAATTTTAAAACACACACCACAGGTAGGAAACTTGCTGAAAGGCCAGGGATACCTCTCGGGGGGCACTTGGGAGTATACCTGGAAACTGCAACCTGCTGTGCTGTTCAGTACCTAGATCTTTTGCATCTTCAATGCAAAGTAAGTGTAGGAGCTAATCAAGACCAAAATTCAGTTCTAAGTAATCCCCTTTGCAATCAAGGGGGAACACTAATGAATCACAGGTAAACAGGAATTCCCTAAAACACTAGCCTGAGAATTGATTTTTTTCATGATTGAAAACTTCAGCTTCAAAAAATCATGTTAGCTTTTTCCTGAATAAAGCTTTCTCCCCATAATGCTCTTTATCTTCTTGTTTCTAAGATGATAAATTACAGGATTCAAGAAAGGAGGGGATATAGGATAGAACACAGAAGTGAGCATATCTTGAATTGTGGATGAGCTGGAAGTTGGCTTCACATGCATTACAACAGCTGAGCTGAGAAAGACAAGACGGTCACCACAAGGATGTGAGGGACACAGGTGGAAAAGTCTTTCCTTGTTCACCCCTGGTGGGAAACTTGAGCACAGTAGAGAATATGTGAATATAAGACATGGTAATAAAGGCAAAGCAGCCACCAGCAACCACCACCATAGAGATAAAAATTAAAATTTCATTGTTTAATATGTCAGACCAGGAGAGCTTCAGTAGAGAGGGGATATGACAAAAGAATTGATGGACCACGTTGGACTGACAAAAGGGCAGCCAGAATGTGTTGCCAGTGTGGAATCCTGAGTAGGCCAGGCCACTGAATACAGAGGGCAGAGTCATCTGGATACAGACCCGAGGGTTCATGACCACAGTGTACTGGAGGGGTTGGCAGATGACCACATAGCAGTCGAGGGCCATGATTGTCAGGAACAGCAACTCTACATAAGCAAACAAAAGCACAAGAAAGACCTGAGCTGCACATCCAGCAATGGAGATTGCCGTGTTGTCAAGCAGGAAGATGACACATGCCTTGGGGACTGTGACAGAAATGTAGCACATGTCTAACAGAGACAAATTCCTAAGGAAGAAATATATGGGTGTCTGAAGTTTCCAGTTGAAGGTGATCACTGTGACAATGAGAAGATTCCCCATCAGGGTTGCCACATACATCAGTAGAAATAGCATGGCATGTAAGACTCTGAGCTCCCACACATAAAAAAATCCTGTGAGCAGGAATTCAGTCACTGTGGTGGAGTTGGCTATCTTAGGAAGATTTCCCTTGGCCATGAAGAGTCAAACAAATAATCCCTAAGAAACAGGGAGGACCCACACATAGAAGGAATTAATCTAAGCACATATATTGCCTCACATTAATCCATTTTTATTTTTTCTAATTTGTTTTAGTTAATAGGACATAAAAGAATGTTTCCTCTTGCTCCTTTTGGTCACCCTGCTTTTTATATTCATTTCAAGGATGGGGAGCAGTAAAATATAATATTTACAAACTTGTGCCTATGTTGTATGTAATCTACTTGAAGTTAAAGCCTTGCCTGGAAGAATAAAAAGATTTAATATAGGCTATTTCTATGCATCCCTGTCTCATTAGTCATTTACATGAATGTTAACATATATGATAACATGATGACTTTGTAGAATCTGAGTAGAGATCAGAGGGACTATTTATTCAGAACTTATCAAAATATTAAAATCTATTATAATCCATTCCATGACCAATAAATGGTTCCCATTAAATACCATCATACATTTTTCATGCTTCTCCACCTACACCTTGCAGATACATTGGTTTTTAGTTTTCTCTCTTCAAAAGAATCAATTTCAACTCTTGATAGATAAATATTACCTGTGGGGAAAGTATTTATATATTAATAATATCAGGTTCCCTAAATGTAATTTATTTATTCTTCTATTTTGTGTCAAATACTGTTATCTTTTCCCATAAAATCTGAATGTGTTTCACAACTTGAATAAGCTAATTTTCTAGAAAGGCATTGCTTAATATGTGGGTCATTAATGGTTGTTATACTCACATCTGATTCTTTCATAAAACTGCTTTTCTTAATCAGACCTAGTGAGACACTTGTTTAATCCTGAAGTGTTGAATGTTTTCTTCTGAAGTTCCTTCAGCTTTGAATCATATTTTAATGCATGTCATCAAAATGGGAATGGCTTTCCTGGTTGTCTTGAAATTGCAGAATGTGCATTTTCAGACTTACTTATCTAGCACTCTCTAATTCTCAGTGTTGATGCACTTCACATTCCTGCTCTGTGTTCCCTTTTCTCCTGACAAATGTAACTATTTCCAGAGAAGCTCTGCTAACTGTAAGCCGGCAGGACTCCTGTCGCTCTCAAACTGTTCTCCTGATCTCAAGGATAAAAGCTTTCTGTCTCTGCTCCTCTTTATTTCGGGATCCTTCAAAAAACTACTTCAATAAGGAGTTGTTGTTCTTGTTTTATACAAACATGTTTACTGAAAACCTATCAATAGCATTGTATGAAAAATCTGATTGAAAAGAGCTAACTTCTCTATTTATAAGAAGCTCTAACCAATTTAAGCGAGATTCATGCAGAAGTTGAAATCTTAAAAATAACTGCTTAATTTTTTCCTCGCTAAATTCCATATAAGACTTCTTCTGTATTGCAAAAATGCAACATAGTTTCACAGTTGGAAACAGTGAACATATTTTATTATTTCATGATCACCAATCAATTGTAGGTTTCTAGCTTGAATTTATAAAGTATCAGCAGAGCCGAGTTAAATCTTTGCAGATTGCAGAAGATATATTTTATATCTTGACTCTACCATGTATTTACTATGTATGTAGAGCTTCATATATATTTTGACTCTCAATTTCCTTTTCTATAAAATTTGTAAAAAAAAACACCTACTTCATGAATTTAATATTTTTAAAAGTAATTAAAGATACTCATAATGCTAGCAATGCTAATGAAAAAGAAATCAACAAATAATAAAATTTTTACAAAGGGGGGGTTAAGCAGTACATTCCTTCCATCTCAAATTCATATTGCTCTTATTTTTTTTTCAAGAGCAAACCCAGAAGTAAAGGAATACCAGCACTCTGAATTTGATGACACAATTTTCTTTTAAAAGAAATATGACAACATAAAATGTTAAGTACATGTAAATAGAGATTGCAAAACTAAGACTATTCTTAAATATTATACAGGTTGCAGGAAGATAACTTGCAGAGTAATGTTCTCCTGGTATAACTAGGTTATTACACAGGTGTTCATATACATCAAATCTTAGAAGCAAATGATTTTTTGCCTTTTCTACAAAGACCTAAGGAATTAGAAGTCATACTTTGATAATTAATATATTAATTTGTTTATTTACTGATTTAAATATACTTGTAATCTTTCATTTATTTATAATATCTATCTTTATCAATATTTTAGGGTGAATTATGTACAGGCATTTGTCTGGAAGCTGTAGAACTCAAGTATGAACAATGCTTACATGGTTTTCATGATATTATGAGAAAGTCCTATAAGTACACGTGAAGTATAAGGGGTCATGTGCACTATTTATTTTTATGACAAGGATTCAGTTATTCACTATATAATACCGACTGAATATAGCGGAGTTCTGGGTAAAAGAAAATATGAAAATAATCATTGAAATTAATTGATTTACAATAATACTCAAAAACCATTAATGATATTCTTTTTAGGTAAAACACATCCCATCAGAATTAGATCTGTTTAAGTATAAATTTAAATTAGTATTCTGCATACTGAAGCTCTGGTCAGTGTGCAGAGCTGCTTGTGCCCCTGCTCCATTTGGTGCTGAAACCAGCTCATTCTTTGATTCCATAAACAGCTATCAATTCTGCTAAAACTGCTTGAACTGAGTTTATTATTGCATTTAATGAAAAAGAAGAAGTTTGTCTCATTGTGTGGGTACCTTTTATAATTATATATATATATATATATTTTTTTTTATTATTATCATTATTATTTTTTTATCATAGTCCCCTTGACAATTTCTCTCAAAAAATCAACTAAGCAGTACAGGGAAGAAATGGAAGTGACTCTTTGAGGGAAGGGAAGGAAGAAAGAAAAAAAGAGTTAATAACAACAAAGTCTCAAAAGTTAATTTTGTTTATTACTTATGCTGTCTAGACACATCAAGATGTGATAAGGGTCCATTGACGCTTTACCTGGGGGTAAGGATGAAGAGGCATATTTGGCAGAGATGACTGACATCCTGTCTGGAAGCTTTCTATTGTAACAGGAGCTTTCATGTTAAATTTTATATCCAAATGGGGGTCTCCAATGACATCACAGAAAACCCCCGGGAGCACAGGGTTTGGCACCAATGATAGCCAGTGCCCATAGGTAATTTCAAAGAGATAATTGGTTCTAGATGGTTAGGGAACAAGACCCCAAGTGAAATCTGTCCAGGAACAGCACTGGTATATAAGATATATTAGTGTATTTGAACATAGAAAACGGTGTAGATCAAACAGATAATCACTTAGAAAGAAAATCAGAGTTCGCCTAGTATTCTCAGTGCTCTTAAGGTGAAATGCCTGTGGACCTTAGGGATCAAGGAGCAGAGCCTGGCCTCAGCCCATCCCCAGGATGATGAGGTTTCCTGCTCATCTTGAGGGTTTCCTCTCAGTAATGAAGTAACTTTCACTAGTCAAAACAAACTCATGGTATTGCTAGTGATGACAAAATTATCTTGAAATTGTCCAAAGCACATATAAGCCTGGTTCCAAAGCCAACCACAGTGCCTGTGAGCTGGATGATCACAACCACATTGCTTTATCTCTGATAACTCAGTTTCTCCACCTGTTAGAACATTAACAATGGTGTCCACCCTCATGTGCCATTTAAGGATAGGACTGAATGAAATGTGTAACAATTTAGATGAATACCCAGCACAAAGTGCATATGTATTAGGAAGCACTACAATAACTGTTCAGTCTTCATGATCATGGTATGGGGGGTCATTTTTAGAGTGTTAGGACAGTAGAAAGTCTCAACATATTTCTAAGAGGTGCTAGGTACCTTTCTGTCATTGATTTCAGTTTAATTCAACTGTAATAAGTCAACACACATTTTTTTTTTTATTTCAAACTACTCAACACACACTTGAATGCACTTTCTACACCACTAGGAGTTAGTCAACTACACTGTTCAAAACTTTTACACCTCTCCTGATGGCTGTCTCATGATGTTTACATTGGCTGGATTGTTTCTACACAGCAAGGTATAATTTTGATATTTTAAGTTATAGTTTATGATATAACATGTTACGCATCATGTACTTGGAATCCATGATAACAGAGGACTATAAATTTAGAATTGTTTCATCTACCATGATACAAAATAACCTTAATATTGAGCCATGCATCTTGCCTTCAGATGTACACTCTTTGATAAGAATGTAGCCTCTGATGTCTTCAAATTGTATGTACCCCTGAAAATCATGTTTTAAAGCTAATCCAATTCCTCAGTTTATAAACCTAGTGTAAATAGGATATTTTGATTAGGCAGCTTCAGTTCTCTCATTGTCCAGTGAGAGTCTTAATCCTTTTAATGGAGTCCTTTGTAAACAGGATGAATATGGAGTTAAAGGAGAGAAAACCACAGAATCAAGAAACTGGAAGGAATTAAACCTGGAAAAGAAGGGAAAGACCAGAAGATACTGACAATTGCTTTGCCATATGACAGAGTCCAGGATCAGTGGCAGCCAGGCTTCCTGGGAAAAGTAGCTCTTGATGATGCCTTAATTTAGACATTTTTCTCAGCCTCAAAACTGCAAGCTTATAAACTAATGAATTTCCATTGTTAATGGCCAACCCATTTTATGATATCCAATTGAGCAGCCTAGCAAACTAAAATGCAGCAATACAGCCATGCAGCTTTTGGTTTTTGTTATATATATTAAATTTATTATCAATGTATACAGTTTGAATATATTTAAAATAGTCTTTCTTATCAACAGAAAGGTCTTATAAATACATGATGACTTCTATAGGTATATAATAATGTGAAGATGATATTAATAACCTAAATGCAGTTTCCTCACGTGATGTAGGTTCAACTCTGCCATCAGGATGCAAGAATTAAAATTGGGAAACTCATTCATTGACATCCTGTCCCTCCAAGCATCAACACCCTCAATAATCTATTTATTTGATCATTGCTCTACAGGGTCTTCAGTTAGGCATTCATCTTTTCTAGAGTTTATAGTGATCATATGTATGAGAGTTGGTCCTATAGTAATATATTCAGCTTCCAGAAATAGAATGGTTTCTTTTCTTTTGTTTTGATAAATGCTTCCTTTCAGATCAAAGATATTCCATTCACTTATGTTCCACCTTGAGATGACTCCCATGTCTGTCCACTCATTGTGTCCGCAGGTCTTCATTATTTAGAAAGCACCAGGAGCTAAACTGGGACCTCCCATGTGGGAGTTGCACACCCAACTGCTTGAGCCAAATCCTCTCCATCCATTCACTTTCAATTTGATGAAAGTTTTTAGCCTGAATAACTTTGACATTTATTGTGTCACTACAGTCAGTGTGAATATTACGTAAGTTTTCTGATTTATTTTTTCTCTTGTAACCCCACTCCAAGGTTCTTAAATGAGATATAACAGCTACATACAGAATCTCACTTCAATCAAGAAAGGAACCCCCCACTCCATCCCTCAAAAAGAAAGGGCAGGGGAGAGAGAAAAAGAAAAAAAAAGGATCAAAATAACTGGTAAAGCCTAATCAAGTGATAAAAAAAGAAATCAATGGCAGTGATGAGTGTATTTTGGTCAACTTTCCATTGAGATCATTAGAACAAGGTCCAAATTGGGGATCATAATGAAGTAAAATAAAAGGAACAGAAGTAGTGGACATTGCTGGGAAGGTCACTGTCTTAGTTTGCCAAAGACTGCTGATGCAGGCGGGCCAAGTTACTCGCGGGAGCCCAGAGAAACCTTGAAGCGAAAGGGGGCTGGAGCGCAGCGTGGCGCTATCTCCGCCTCAGCCGTGGCCTGCACTGTGCTTAAACTCCTGAGATAGTGAGGGAGGTTGCTAAGCTGCTCTCTGGCCCACATGGTCTGGTTTAATTAAAATAAAAAACAAAACAGGAAATCTCTAAGAATAAATCTCTGGCATAACACGGTAAATACGCAGTTGCTTATCCTAACACTTGAAGTTATGTGAAGATTGTATAGCACTAGGAAAAATTGGTTGCCTGCAAAGTGAAAGGGGAAGATACAAAGTGTGCTTACTGGGCGTTCACTTAAAACATAAGTTAGTAAAGATAGAGCAGTTTATAAACTGCTCTGAAAATTTGTGCTTTATTGCTTCCCAGAGTTCATTCAGAAACCTGGAACCAAATCAAATATGGGAATCAGAAAGTAAATTTCATAAAATGACATTTTTTTTTTGCACTGAGAAGAAAATATTATTTATTTTTCCCATGTGTATCAGGAAACTGACAAGGAGTGAGAAAATAAGTGATAAAATTCAATACTGGTTTGAAAAAAATTTAATTATATTATCATCTAAATTTCTACACATTTGTGATATTTCATATTTGTTTTAATATTGTCAATATTGTCTGTATTGGATGTCAAAGACAATATTGGAATATGTTTGTGTATTATGAATTGAATCTTACTTTTTAAATTAACTTTAATATTCAGTAGGAGAAACAGTCTTTGGCATTATGTATCAATAAGACCTACCACTTATTAAAACCATTAAGAATCTTAGAAAGTATTTTAATTATTACAATTTAATACAGGAAGGTCTTGGGTAGCCAGGTGTTTTTATAATAACTATTACTTGCTGCACATTTTTAATATTCATTATAAAATATTATCAATGATATTGATTTTTAAACAAAGTGAATTTTTATGTTGCCTTTTTATTATCTAATAGAATTTAATATAATAAGCAGTAAAATGCATGTTTTCTTGGTTTGATTTCAAAGCATCCCAACCAACCAACCAGGACTTGTTAACAAGTCTCTACAGCAATAAGCAGGTTGCACACCTCCCTGGCCAAATCAGCAATAGGACAAATGTACTCCAGGTTAGCTTGCTTGCAGTAGACATAAAAGTCTACCTACCTGCACTAGTCAATTGTCTAGAGAATGATAAAATAATGTTCATCTTCTGCTAACTGAATCATCACATTTAAGGGGAAAATATCATATAGATATATCATTTATATTTTTACTGAAAGCTTTTAGTACATTAAAATTTTTCTTTCAATTGCTAGTAATATAGAATTGAAGGCATATATTATCCATTTATTAATATATGAAAAGAAATGTATTCTCTGCATGCAATATCAATATATTCATCTCTTTTTATGTCTATCTATCTTTATCTATTGATCTATCTACTTACCTATAACACATATATATTGTGGAATTCCTTAATGGTTAATCAAACAATGATTGATTCATTCATCAATGAATGATTGGTAGTTACATCTATAAAAATGGCGCAATTCCTCTCCACTCAAATATATACAACATTAGATAAAGAAACCTCTGTTAGTTAGCCCAATACCTCTTAGGACCCCTCCCTTGTGTCCTTGGAAAAAGCCTCTACTTCCTATTAGATTGTAACTGCTGACTACAGCAGTTTTACCTGTAGTTGTAACTGTCATAAAAGCTTATTTCCTTTCATTTACATTTTATCTTATGTTAACTGAGCAATTTATAATTATTGTAATCTATAGCCAAATGCTTGCTATCAGTGGGCTTTTATCAGTCTTCAAGGGCTTTTGGGGCATTTGCTTACACACTCCCTATGAACCACAACTATAACATAACCCACCAATATGTGCCAACAACACTATCCCCACCTCCTTTCGTGTAAATCTCATGAAAGTCCTAAACTCTTTAGACTTGGGGAGACAGACCTGTCTCCATACTTGGCATCTTGCAATAAACTCTTTCTCTTTTTGAATAACCCATTTTCACTGAATTGGCCTCTCATGCTTATTGGACTATGAGCCCACTTTTCCAGCAACAATATAACTTTGGAAATTTTGAATGAATTGCTTTTACCTGTCATACTTATTGAATTAAATAGTAAACAAAAGTATCCTTCTTCCAAGTCTTATTTTAAATTCACAAATCATTTGAGAAATAAGTGGACTGTGTGTTTGAATTAACTTCAGGTCAGGAATAAAAAGCATTTTATCACTTCCCCTTCCTCAGCCTAGGTCAGCTGAGGCAGCCAGGGAGGATCTTAGTTAAATATTCCTCAACACTCAATCTAGACTTGACAAAAAGGTGTTAAGTTCAGGGAATAAATGCTGAACAGGACATGAAGGACACACAGAGAAACGGAGAAAGGGCATTCTTATTTCAGCTTGGCATTACTGTGTTCTTAAAATTTCCAATGCCAAAAGAATTTTTAGTCACTTGACTCTTATGGAGGAAATATATATAGTGGTGTAGTGTTAGGTCATTAATGTCACACCTCCAGACTCCATTTCATTTTTGATTGCAATAATCTCTAAGAAGGTAATGACTTAGCCAGGGCAGAAAGGAAATCTAGGTCTTTTCCATTAACTTGGATCTGTTTTTGTCCCTTCTCACTATGCAACCCAAGTACACAATTTACTTCACAACAGTATCCTAGTTCCAAATCCACACCCTCCACTCATCTCATTATTCCACTCAAATGAGTTGCAAATCAAGTTCATAAAACTGAAAAAAATCAAAGTATATCTTGTGGAATGATGTGCCATGGGATGAAGGAGACCTGAGTCCTTGTCATTTTCTTTACGTAGACTCACTGTTTGAAATGGGAACTAAGATTACCAATAAATTTTGTAAATGTCAATTTAAAATTAAAAAAAATTAAATGAGGGAAGCTACAAGTTAGTTTGGTTCATATTTTTTCATTTTTAAACATCTTCCAAAGGAAGTTCTCAGCATTGCAGTCCATATGCCATTTTCTGAAAATTATTATTAATAGATGCCAATCCATAGTTTCAGAATGTGTTAAAGGTTAAGCAGCTCCCAGGAAATTTTTGGAAATGGAGACTCAAAA
Source organism: Cabassous unicinctus (assembly GCA_029593785.1). Classification (NCBI taxonomy): domain Eukaryota; kingdom Metazoa; phylum Chordata; class Mammalia; order Cingulata; family Chlamyphoridae; genus Cabassous; species Cabassous unicinctus. The sequence continues at coordinate 8,666 of JAQZBX010053719.1, read as the reverse complement.
GTAGAAGTCTCCACTTATGTCTGTAATGTATTAACACAGTTATGGAATTTGAAGTTTTGGTGATTAGAGAAAAGAAGTAAAATCTATGGAAAGTGGAACCCCCATTAAGCAGTTGTAGGTTCACAAAAAATTATGCAGAAATAACAGAGTTCCTGCAAATGTGCCTCCTACAAGCAGTTTTCTCTACTATTAACATTTTGTATTACTGTGGTCACTTTGTTACAATTGATGAAAAATATTATTTTAATTATACTGTGATCTATAGTCTATAGTTGAACTTGGGGTTCATTCTTTTATGATATATAGATATTTTTTTAAAAAATTCTTTTAATATATATACTAAAATTTCCTATTTTAAATACCAGCAATTATATAATACAGTGGTGTTAATTAAATTCAAAATGTTGTAATACCATCATCACCAACCATTACAGAAATTTTCCATCACCCCAACAGAAACTCTGTATCATGTATTTACTAATTATTCATTCCATAAGCCAACCTGGACACTTGTAAATTGTATTTTAATTTCTGACTTTATGAGTTTACATATTCTAATTATTTCATAATGGGTAGTTTATACAATATTTGTACTGTTGTGTCTGGCTTATTTCACTAAACATGATGTCTTTAATATACATTCATTCAGCAGCATGTATCAATACTTCAACCCTTTATATTCCATTTTATGTATAAGCCCACTTTGTTTATCCATTCTATAGTTAGTGGACACATGGACACCTTCCAATTTTTGACAGTTGTGAATAATGGCACTATTAATATTGGGGTGCAAATAACCTCTTCTGTGCATTCCATGATAGTGGGTATAAACTTACAAGTGTGATTGCAAGATCATATGGTAATAATATACTTAACTTTCTGAAAAAATGCCAATATTTTCCATGATGGTTACATAATTTTACATTCCCACCACCAATAAATAAATAATAAACAAACTTAATATATTAAATTACTGTATTAATTATTAGATGTTATTGATGGAAATTAAACTCAAAATTAAAATATATCAATTATATATATATTTACTAATGAAACCTGAATAAAAGTCTCAACAGATTTAATTCCATACAAATTGAAAAGTTTGCACTAAAATTCATTTGAGACCCAAACAGCATAAACAATTCTTAGAAAATCTTTAGAAGGATTTCTATAACAGACATTGTCTTGCTATAAAATAGCAGTAAGTAAACATTATGGCACAGAGCAACAATACACTAGTAAAAAATGCAACAGAATAGAGACCTCATAGGATTAATAAAAAGAGACAGATACAGTATGATACTGCAGTGGGAATATATGTATATTTCAGTAAATATTACCAGAACATGCTTTAAATGCTGGGAAAAAAAATAAATTATATTCCTATGCCAAAACATCCGCAAAATGAAAACCAAGTGCATTAAATAATGAAATGTGAAAAACAACAATTTTATTTTCTTATATTGATCAAGCAAACACCACAAGATGGGTCAGGCTAAGCAATGGGAATTTATTTGCTCACTGTTTTGAGGTTAGAAAAATGCCCAGATCAACACATCTTCATGGCAATGCTTTCTCCCTTATATCTATGGTGTTCTGGGGCTGGATCCTGGTGATCCTTGGTCCTTAGCTTGTACATGACTTGGCACAGGTCAGTGCCTCCTGATCTCTCCTTTCTCTTCCAGGTACCTTTGATGTTCATCTTCTAGCAACTCATTCTTTGGGTTCCCATTTCTGTAAATATTTCATTCTGCTTATAAAGGATTCCAACAATAGGATTAAGACTCATCCTCATTAAGTGAGCCACACATTAGCCCCATCAAAAGATCCTACTCACAATGGCTTCCCACCCACAGGAATTGTTTAAGTTTTTTTTTCAAACACTAGAGTTTATTAACACTATTAGTAGCCATTTATTACTGCCTGCTGGTTTCCAGATGCAATTCAATGTTCCTTTTTTAAAAATAATATTTTTTAAAAGATACTTAGATTACATAAATGTTACACAAAAAATATAGGGATTCCCATTTGCCCCAGTCCGCACAACTCCCACATGCTCCCGCATAAACATACTTCATTACTGTGGTACATTCATTGCAATTGATAAATGCATCCTGGGGCTTTGCCAGAGCACGGACCTTAGTCAACACTGTAGGCTACACTCTCTCCCACACAGTTCTGCATGGTATGTGACAATATAAAATTGCCTATATCTGTTGATGCAATGTCTTTCAGGATGGTTCCCAAGTCCCAAAAAGCCTCCAAATTACAACTGTTTTTCTGTCTCCCTGCCCCCAGAGACTCCAAGGCCACTGCCTTCACATCAATGCTGTAATTTCTTCCAATGTTAGAATCACAATATCTATAGTAGTATACCAATAAACCCACTCTAATCTATAGTTCATTCCCCAATCTTGAAGATTCTGGGATGGTGATGTCCACTCCTATTCTAATTGAGAGGGGGTTTCGATCCCATACAGCCAATGGATGGGACTCCCTTGCCTGAAGTGGTTGGCTCTCTCATTTCCTTCTTAGTTGTCCTGAGTCCAATCAACTGGAGAATAGTTGCAAAAGGGCATTCCTGAGGGCTCTGGAGACACCCAGGTCCTATGGCCAGGGCACATTGCTCCAGAGTTCGATTAAGTTTTAGAATATATTTTTTTTGGAGGGTACATATAGCTCCAAACCACCACATGAATATTATAAGATTTTGGAAGATATATTCAAAGCCTAATTTAGGAAAGAATTTTGTGGATTGAGTGGAGGAAGTAAAGGTAGATAGAGAAGAAAATACAGACAATGAAAATAATCACAATGGAAATATATTTGTGAATTTGCATTGAAATGAATTTCTTTCTTTAAAGCCAGCAATGTAGCATGGAAATCCACATCATAATTTTTTCACTGTGTCTTTCATCACTATGAGTTCTGTTATCTTTTATATACAGTGACAATTTCTTCCATAAGTTCCAGTGTCTTATTTTTTGCTTTATCTTCAAAGAAGCTTTAGGTTACAGAAAAGTCAAATAGAAAATTTATGGGATTCCCATATACCCAACCCTTCTCCTTCTCCCATTCTCCCTTATTAATAACATTTTGTTTGTGTATGATACATTTGCTATAATTGGTGTACAAATATTGAAGCATTGCTGCTAACCATGGTCAAAGGTTTACATTATGGTTAACATTATGACCATACATTTTATAAGTTTTAGCAAAATTTGAAACTGCCTCTATCCATCATTGCAAGATCATGCAGAACAATTAGAATGCCCTAAAAATGCCCTATGTTCCATCTATTCTATTCTTCCCTCCACCTCCCTCCAGAACCTATGGTAACCAATAAGTTTAAACTTTTGAAGAATAAGGTTCATAGTTACGTGCAATAATATTGGACTTGACATATTGGTTTGTTTTCTTTCATTAGGCACTGTGTATGTTCTCGAGAGATTCTTGGCTCTCTAACTGAGAACATGACAGGACTCCCCAGTATGGGAGTTTAATACCTTCATGTTTATTGTGTAGGTCTCCACCCACTGAGATAACATTATGACAAGATGAAGATTTTCATATTCTGCAGAAGCATGCCCAGGTGTGCCCTATTCTGCATATCCCCACCCCTGAAGCCTTGCACGAGTAACACTTCAATGATCATCCTTGCTTGAAAGAAGGGTTCTTTGAGGAACAGTAATACCATGTGGAATGCTTTTTGTAGATACTATGTGCAGGTGAAAAGGTGAACTAGAGAGACAGCAATGGAACCATTGTATGCACAGCAACAACAAGATGGACTTATTATCTGAATCAATTCAAATCTTTTATGGTTTGTGGGTCAAAGGAGGAATGAAAGGGCTCACACAGATATCTTATATTACAAGCGAAATGACACAGATGTCTTATATTGCAACTGAAATGAAAGGATAGTGAGGCATAATCTGCCTCCTTTAAACTAATTAATCTCAGAAAAACCTCAAAATTATTAACTGTTATAGGTAGAGTTTCTTAGTCAGCCATCAAAATAATGAGGGATATCTGCAGTCTTCCTAGTCATCTGCTAGATAAAGAGCACCAGAAATGTGTTGGACTGTGCAAACAAGTGGACTGATGCAGAGGCTCTTACTGAGCATGTGATGAACACTCACTAATAAAGAAACTGAGAAAATAATCACTGGATGTGTCCAGGTAGATCTGAAAAGATATTTTACTGAAATAGTATCATTGTAAATCAATAATTGAAATGTTTATGCATGTTGATTTTATATTAAATCATTTAATAAACTTAGAATATCTGATCCTATGAAAGTGGAAATCAACATTTTGGAAAAATTTAGAAGTAAAATGAAAATGGAAATACATTCATTTATTCATTTCTAAATACTGTCTTTTGTCCAATTCTGCTAAACTGCATTCCTGATGAAAAGCCATATATTGATACCAATATATGAGAAACCTTCTCCATCTAGATTTTAGCATAGTTTATCACAGTATACTTTTGCTTATAGGAGACTGCAACATATTAGAAGACATGGAATACTTCCTCATGGATGTCTCAACTTCCCAGGAGCTCCAAGTATTGCAAAGTCTGATGTTCTTCATGAACAATGTTATATTTGCCCAAAGTACATCCCCACCATTGTAGTTTTAACCACAGACCTACAAATCCCCAGATTTTACCTGCTTCTTCCTCCAACCTTCGCCCAGTTTCAGTGATAGCCCAAACCAAAATCCCCTTTATATGTGAGGATCTATATCAGAACTAGACTAAAAGTCCTCAATAACATATGGATTATGACCTTAACAGGTACCTATACATTTGATAGAACTTCAAGATACTGGATACAGCCACCCAGGAAGAGAATATTGACAGTCTTGAGTTAGAGAATTCTATTCATATTGCATTTTTGCATTCACCTTTAATATAAATGCTTACACCAAGTAATAAAGTGTTAAGAATTGAACATAACTGCAGAATAAGAACATAAGAAAATAATAGTACTGAGATCTGTGCTAAAGCTGCATTCCTCATTGAAAAGTTGCCTATAAAATCCTGGTCTTCAATACAGAATGTCCTTTGGATGTTTTTGCTCTTTCCATGTGATCGGGTTGAAAATTTTCATGCCATTCTCAAGTCATTTAAGTTTTCTGCATGATGAAGAACAAGTATTTACAGAATGGAGCCTGTGAAAGGGTACAGTCTTAGCACAGCCAGCTTCCTTTACATGGAGCCCACTGATATCTCCTGTGCTCAGAACCTGATGGGTCAACCTGGCAGTATAAAATATAATGCTCTAGTAGATAAGGGGATTGCTGGTACATTCTTCCCCTTTTGCCCCAAACATATGTAAATATACACTAGAGATAGTCTGATTCTGATGGGCATGTTTCATCCCATACAGGTCACACCCTAATATATCAGTCCCTGGAGGAGAAGGTGTGGAATTCTTCCCCTGGGACCTGCAAACACAATAAGGGGTGCTCTATGAAACATCTATCTCTGCATTGGCCGTGGATTGAGACCAGCTGGCTATGGGAAACTGATGCCCACTAGTGAAGCTGAGCTTGCTCTATCTTTTCTCCATGTTAGTAAATCATTGCTCCATCCAGGGTTCTGTGACATCCTTCTGCTGGTGACACTGACACCTATATTGCAATTAGTTGACATTTCTTTGGATGAATTTCTTTCTGAATGACAGCTTGGTGTAGTCAGCTGAATCACCAAAAAAGCACACCATGGCGTAGTGGAGAGTTAGGAGATTGGCAGTTCAGTCATCCCAGGGCTGTGCTGACTCCCCAGGAGTGATAGTCTGACTTAGGAGCTGGCCTCCCTCTGATCATGTGGGGACAAGTGGGATGAAAGCAGTATCACTGGTAACAGGGATGGATTAATGCAGCATATGAGGGTATAGATGAGGAAGGCAGGTTCTAGGAATAGTAGGGAAACTTGTCCTTGCCTCCTGAATGCCTGTATGCTGCCCCACAATGACCTGACCCCCAAAAGGGCTCAAGGGACCCAATTGACTCCAGAAGAGAGTTTGGGGCCCCTGTGTGCAGAGATTCACCAGATCTGGCTTGTTTGCAGGCCCCAGGTTTTGCCTATTCCCATTCAATGAATATCTATTGATGGCACTGTTGCAAACCAAGCTGATAATGAGGACTTTATCTGAGAGCAATATATAGATGATAAAAAACAGATATAGGCAGAAGTCAGGGGAAGAACAGGCTGCTTGGTGGGAACATTTGTTTGAAGAGAGGTCATTGCAAACTCAAATGTCTAATGCAGAGAGACACAGTTTAGGAAAATTAACTACAGACCCTCTGCTACAGTATATTTTTGCCCATATTAGACAGGACAACTGACAGGATGGAGATATAGACAAGCCCATGCTGCTTTTAGTCTGGGCTGCTGGAAGCATGAAAGTGATTTTCCCAACTGATGGAGACTTCCCAAACAGTAAAACCCCATAGAAGACTGTTCATCAGTCTATAGCAACCCTAAATGTAAAGGAGATAGACACTAGGCTATAAGACATGACACAGGGGCAGGATGTGGATGAGATGATCCTGTCTAGGACAGCCTTTGAAGTGATCATGAAAGAGGGCCTTTGCTCACTGAAAGGCCCCCTGTCACATTTGTTGTCTCCAGGGATGACAGTGGGGGAAGGGTAAGAAAGCTCCACCACCACATTCAGCTCTAGGGTGGAAATAACAGGCAGGTGTCAGCCATCTTCACTGAGGCAGGCCAGGTGGGGCAGGGCCAGGAGCTGAGCAATGGGAAACTGCCCCCAAAGGGACATAAGAGGGACACAAAGAGCAACCAGGGAAATACAAAGGAGGGAGCGGGGACTTCCCACAGTGAAAGGTAATTTGGGTACTCAGACACTAGGTAAACATGGTAGAGTGCAATAGAATTCCTGTGGAAGAACCCCACCACCACTATTAGGCAAAGGGGGCCCTTCTAGGTTGGCACTTAAAGCCCTGGAATGATCTCTAAAGGAACAGGAAGAAGAGGCTCACAGGACTGAAGAGACTCAGAATCCAGCATCACCACCCTCTGAGGTCCTGAATGACAGTTAGTAAGGCCTCCCTGTGTGTGGTTATAGAGGCTAACATGGCCACGGCCCCTCTTTGAGGAAATAAAACTGCACCTCAGCCTCGCCCTATTCACTCCCCCCGCTCCTCCACTACCCCCGCTTTTTGTGGCTGCTAGGGCTGAGATAAGAACAGCTCTCATCATCTTCCAAGAATTCGTCCTCTAGGAAGTTAGCAAGCCCGCGCCTCTCTCATCTGCCATCTACCTTAGCAACAAGAAACCACCTATCCCCTACCACTATCCATCTTTAAACCCACCAATCCCCACCCTCCTCCCCATTCGCGCCACTATGTTCCCGCCACCCCCACGCCCACCTATCAGCAATTACCTCACCCCTCTATGCTCTATAAATTGTGTTTCACCCCCCAAATAAAGATCCTGCGCCATTATCCTGAGTTCAATTATTTTCTCCTCGGGGCTGTCTCGTTCTTACCCGCAAACCCCACGTGAAGCTCCCCCCCAAAAGAGGCTTCATTCTGGCGCCCGAACAGGGACTTGCATCCGCTACCGCTGCTTGCTTCAGCAAGACCCTCCGCTACTGCTGGTTATTGGCTTCCTCCGTGATCGGGTAAGAACCCCTCGTCCTGCCTTTAGGTACGGACCCCTCGTCTCACCCACCTTGGTGGAGACCCCTCGTCTGCAGACCCCTCGTCTCTCGTTACTTGACGGAGACCCCTCGTCCTGCCCTCTGGTACGGACCCCTCATCCTAGGACCCCCCGTCTCGCCTTACTTGGCAGAGACCCCTCATCTGTGATTCTAGACACAGACCCCAGCCCTTGGCTCACTGCACTCGGGGATGCCTGAGCCCAGTTGGTCACACTCCCCTTAATCCTCCTTACCTTAATGTAAGTGGTTAGGTGCTGTACATTTTTGTGCTTATAATTATAAAGTTTCTGAAGAAAAGTGCTACATGCTTTTAGATATAAAAATTTTTTTTTCTCTAAGACATAAAGTCTATAATTTGTTGCTAATAAAGATAAGTCATTGTGTGTGCTTTTGTAGATACTTATAGCTTAAGGCTCATTGCAAATAAAGCATAAGTTATTAAGTGTTATATACCTTCTCTAAGGTTAAAGTAATCTTTCTGAAGCTGAGTGCTATATACCCTTGTGCCAGTAAAAATAATTTCTCTGAGGTTATAATTCTTTCTAAGACAAAAAAAAAATTTAAGGTTTATTACAATTAAAACACAGAAAATTATTATTGAGATTGGATACCTCCCCCCAACAAGGAGTTTTACTCCCCTCGCCCCGCCATTCTCCAATGTTCTTTTATTTTTTGTTGTGCTTATTAGTTGTTCTCGCCGTTCTCTTTAGTGTCATTTTGGCCACAGCTGCTCCGGCTGACTGGTCTTTAACGGACCTTACCTTCCTTGCTATAGCTTTCCCCCTCATAATAGCCTCTGCAACAACATTTGCTAACTTATATTTTAACCTTATTGAGGGCCACCAGCCCCAATCCTTAGTCAGGCAAGGGATCCACGCGGCCACCAGCCACTGGACAAATGTCCCCTGGCTTGTTACCCCTCTTGTTCATCTTTACCGCTTTCCTCCTCTTCATTCTTGCCCTCCACTT
>JAQZBX010053718.1:0-11053 GCA_029593785.1 Cabassous unicinctus | reverse complement strand
ATCCTTAGAGCTAATCCATTCCTGTGGGTTTGAACCTAGTGTAGGTGGGATCTTTTGATTAAATTTCTTCAGTTAAGGGCCTTTGTTTAGGTTACTTCAGTGAACAGTGACCCAGTGTGGGTCTTAATCCTTTTCCTGGAGTCCTTTGTAAATGGATGGATAAGGGGAGACAGAGCAGACAGAAAAGACCCAGCGGCTCAGAGAGGAACCTACAGAAGCTGAGAGAGAAAGCCACAGGAGCAAGAAGCTGAAATCAACAGAACCTAGGACAGAGAAAGCCACGGAAGGAGCAGCCAGAAGCCGAAAGCAACGGAGCCTGGAGAAGAAGGCAGAGACCAGCAGACACCGCCATATGCCTCCCCATGTGACAGGGGAGTCCAGGATCATCTGCTGCTGTGTCCTTGGGGAAAGAGTTTCACTTGATTCCGTGATTTGGACATTTTTCTCAGCCTGGTAACTGTAAGCTTATAAATTAATAAATAAATCCCTATTGTAAAAGCCAACCCTTTTCTGGTATATTGTCTTGGCAGCCTTTAGCAAACTAAAACACCTTCCAAGTAGCTTAGTAATTTCAATTAAGCCTACTGTTTTCTGTATCACCAAGGGAGCATTATCTGAGCTGTACAGCTAGTGAGATATTGTCAGCTGAATTCTGTAATATTATAGTGCCTATAAGCTGCAAAAATCACCAGTTTTGCAGTCAGTCTTAGTTCTTATTTATCTCTGTATCCTTTGTATTTCTTTTATTTTTCCATCTATGGAGGGGACAATAAGTTTGTACAATAAGGCACAGCAGGTGTGTGTGTGTATGCATTTAAGTAAAAACATTTTCACTCTGTGGGTGCAGGTGCATTCCCCAAGTACCCCAGAAATAACAAAAGTCACCATTGCCTTTTCTAGCATTCAAATACAATTTCTTGTCATGTGTAGGAAGCAAAAGCATATTCCCAGAGGATATCCAAGCACTTATGGAAATATTTGGGGGGCCAATTCCAGGTCCTCTTTCATTGAGTCAATTTAAAGTTTGTGGAAACTGTCTATATAATGACTTTAATTAGTATTAAAGTTTAAAAACAAACTTGACCTGATCCTCATCATTTCACTATAGCCATATTCCCATGCAAGTGATATTAATGTGGAAGAAGTGGTCTGCAACAGCAGATTTGGAAAAATATTGAAATAAGCCATTAGCCCTGCCATTAGCCCTGCCAATTCAACACCAGGGCATCCTGACCGTGCATCTGGAAGCACAAGAAACAAGCCACAAACCCTGAACTCTGGGAATGATGAAATCTGGCACGGACAAGAGGCAGGGCTGAGCACAGGCAGCCGTGGCAGAGGCCCAGGGTGAGCTCCCAGCCCTCTGGGAAGAGGATAAGTGGAGCCAAGTAGCCTGTGCAGACATTTATCGAGAGGAAGGGAGCAGCAAGGGTCACGTGACAGGGTAACAGGAAAGGGGAAAGAATGGGGACAGGAGCAAAACGCTGCCAAGGAGAGCTTTGTACGAGGTGGAATAGGACACAGAAAGAGAAGGAAGGCGGGAGAATAGGACGTTTCCTCCCGGAGCCACCCAACTAAAAATGAACACGGATGTGAATAACTGGAGAGCAGAACCCAGAAAGTCTATTCTGAAGTCAGTGTTTCTTCAACTTTAATGTGCATAGGGACAACCTGTCTTTAAAAAGCACATTCTGTGAAGTCGCTGTGGGGTAGAACTGTGATTGTGCATTTCTAACACGCTCCCGGGTGACGCGATGCTGCTGCCCCCCTTGCTTTGAGCAGCGAGCTTAGAAAGAGAAGCTAGAAAACGAATGAGGAAGGAAATGAAGGCGGGACCTCACGCACTCCCGGGGAGGGCCTTTGGATTCTTCCGCAACTATATCTCCTTAGTAGGGTCCATGGCCAAGTTCCCTCTTATAAGACTTGTGTGAAGTCCCACTCACCTTGAATCTGTTGACACAGTGTGACGAGAGTGGAGGAACGATGCATTCTCTCCCTCTCTTGTACATGTGAGTGTGTAAAAGTTTATAAAATAGAGACATACGGCCTTCAAAGATGCAGATATTACTTCTGCTCTTTGGGCATCGGTTTGAACCAGATTGGTACTTCCCAAATTTTGTCGCCAGTGTCCCATGCTTACAACAGTTTAGCGCCGACTGGGTGCCTCCATCCTTCCAGTCGATGGGTAGCATACACATGTTCTCTCTCCTTTTGGTCCGTACGTCTTATGTTACCTGTTTCTATTCTTGGTCTCATCTTTCCTTTTCATTTATTTCTTTCTCTATTTTTTCTTTTACTGTAGAATTGAATTTTTAAAAAGCAAACAATCACAAACATCCATCACTTTCCCTAAGGTAGTTTTCAAAACTCTTGAATAGCCATATACGAGGTGCATTGCAAAGACTCGCTTCTCAAGCTGAGGTTCCTCTCCCGATCTGCACTCAGAGCTGCTGTGTCATGGCTCAGAAAAAATGGCAGAGGAAACCAGCCCCATTCTTTCCCTTCTAAGCTTGGTAAAGCCCACATGTCAAACTGCCAGCAGAGTTTTCTTATTCTGACAGCAGGATGGGGACTCCTCCGAGGCCATCCTGAGGCCATTCTGGCACAAGCCTTGCTGGAGAGTGTGGTTGCTCTGAAACCTTAGCACAAAAGACACCAGATACATGCTCAACATACCTGCACTGTTGAGGTGGGGGAGGAGTGGCACCCCTACTCAGTTATATATTAAGTACCAAGTGATGGCTGTAAATGAGATCAAAATTGGAAAGATAAACAAATCTCAGCTTCAAACATTTGTGACATCCTCATATAATTAATGGATGAAAGTGAAAACTTAAATTGCCCTCATAAAATGAAAATAGTTATTGGGATAAGCTTTATTCGCCCTATTAAATAGGAATCATGAGGCTTTTATTTTACATGGAAAAGGGGACTCAGAAGGATTAAAGGCCCATTATTTCAAATCAAAACAATGTTTTATTGGGTTTTCATGAATTAAAATAGATCAAGGACTTTTCAAAGTTTAGAAATAAAAGTGAATAAATTTAAGAAGAGAATGTAGCATGGAGGGAAAGAAGGTTAAAATACTGGATGGTCTAAATCTAAAATAATAGTTCTCCCCAAACCCTTGTGTTTGTTTGCTAGTAAAACAGAGATGAATCATTTGCATTGGCTAAGCATATCCTAATGTCCTATTAGCTGAATTGAAATCTTATTAGAGTCCCTCATGGAATAATTTAAGCTAGTATTTTTTATGTGGCTCTGTATATAAATACATAACTTCAGAGTTTTAAACAAGATCCAAATCACACAAAATTAGTTAATTTCATCTTTCTGTAAGACTTTGTTAAACTAACACACAGGTGTACTCTTTGGAAAGAAGCCAACCAGAAAACTCTTGAAACTGAGTACAGAAAAATTACCAAAATTTACTAAGGACCATAGATTATACTTTTAATTACTTTAAGAGCAATTTAATGAAATAAATTTAGTTTTAATTACTTCAAATAGCTGGGCGGGGTTTTAATCAGCTGAAAATGTTTGGGTAGATTCTAGTTATTTTCACCTTATTGCAGAATTTAAATCTTGTTTTATTTTTTCCCACCCAAAGTGCCATATTGATTTTTGGGTCATGCCAATGAATAGAACATTCTTACTATTCATTGGAATATGGACCAACAAGAAATCCTCATTCACTCAACTGGATACTCTTGATTCAAGTCTAAAGCACTTAAGATGAATGATACCCATGTCTCTTTGTTCTGCAAACAGAGCTGAAAATCTCCAAAGATTAGATTTTCTTGCAGAGCTTCCAATAATAATACTTGATTATGCAAGGAATTGATGTAATAATAGTTTCTGATAATCATAATGCTTAGCACTCAAACATTTGTCATCTTCAAAGTGTTTTAACTGTTTAATTCTCATAAAACCCCTGTAAAGTGAGGAGGTTAGCATGCAGTACATTATTCTCATTTTAGAGTCTTGAACTCAAACCACTGAAGTGTGCTTGCCTTCTCCTGTGTCACGTGGATCCAGCTGGGGTGGATGAATTGTAAAAAAATGCCTCCTTCACCATTTTATTTTGCCTCACATAAACTAGGAACCTGGGAGATAGCATTTCTTTAAAAAATTATTTTATTCTTTTACATTTAAACAGTAGTTCAATTATTTCAACATCACAAAAATATCTGCTGAGTCCTTTTTGTCAAGTGAAATGTAACTCCAAAGCTTCCACCCTCTAATTCTGGCACTCTAAATGATTTGAGGCTGTCCTTATTAGCTATTACAGAAAGTCCCTTTACCTGAAAGTAATTCAGAACTAAGAGGGACTTTGACGATTTAAAAGCATTTAAATTCACCCAGGTTAAAGAGTTTGGAATTTTTTTAAAAAAGTGTCTGAATTTAAGAGGAAAATATCTAAAATATTTTCAATAAAATTGAAAGAGTTATTACTTGACTTCCAAATTAATTTGAGAAAAGAATAATGGCATAGAGTAATTGCTCTTAAAGCCTACTAACCTCTAAGTTTCAGCCTCTCAGTTGAGATTTGGTTTAGAGAATGCCAAGGAATAGTCTCTATCTGCAGGGTAGGATAGGTTTTTCCATGTTAACAAATCAACTGCAATATCCCAGCAGTTTATAGCAAAGTTTATCTGTTCAACTATCTGTCCATTGTGAGTCAGCAAAGGGGTGGTTGGAAAAGGGGCCTCTGCTTGGGGATGTGCCACAATCTCATAGCTGCCCCGTTTGGAACACTCCTCCTTCACTGATGCAGGAGAAGGCAGAAGCCCAGAAAATCATTATCAGCTCTTCTGTGGGTCGTCTGAGAGTTACACTTCTGACCACAGTTGGTTGACCAGAAGACTGGCAACTGAAGGCGCGCAACTAGACCATTAAGTGAGCGTTACTGCCTCTGCCACAATTACAAAGAGATTGTTATAATATTTTGTAAACAAATAATATTATATATGAAATATATAATGAATATTATACTTTATCTACACAGAGCATATTATTATATATTTTATATGCACATAAAACAAGTTACATGTGCATTGACCTATTTTACTTACTATATTTGTCGTGAACAATTGTATGCAAAGTAAAAATGTGTACCTCCTCTCTAATTTCCATGACCATTTCAGAAGAGCAGCCCCATTGGGGAAACCATTTGCCTCAATACAAAATACAGGGAACAATAAAGAAGTGCAATGTGGGGCATTTTGCATTCATCTCTGTAAGCCCCCTGATTAAACAGCTTATCACCTATTCTTGGCATCCTCAACCCAACCCCACATTGTGCACTATACCACTGAGATAACGCCAACTGGGGAGCTGAAACAATAGCGACGCTGGAGCCCAGAGGGTCATATGCCAGGTGCCTGCCAGCCGCCATGTTCATGAACATGCTCACATGCCTGTCCCATGCTCAGAGGTGCTCGTCAAGGGCCCAGTGTGGGAAAACAATCACCTAAACGGTATTTAATGGTAGTAGCGGGCAGGGCCAGTGGGGTCTAGTCTGAGGCCATATTGAGTTTTGTCAAACCATTGCAAGAAAGCATGGCTGAATGTCTATAGATGTTATTTGGCCTTCACCTGGTTTTCAAGTTCATGCTAAATTTTTAGTATCTCTGACATCTTGGTCTAGGAAACATAATTAAAAGCAAGACATCAGATGGAGAAGGAGAATGTAAGGATTTACTCTATGCCATGTATATTAGTAGGTCTTTGCAATGTTTTGTTATTTAATGTAGATCACACAACAATTATATGTGCTATTAGACCTATTTTATTGATGAAGAAACTAAGATCCAGACAGTTTAAATTACTTTCCCGATGTCACAAGGCTGTAAGTTGCAGAAACAGGACACAGACCCACATGAGTTTATTAATGGAATGAGTGGAAGAGTCTGACAGAGTGGAGTCCAATTACACTCGACTTTGTCTTTACCACTTCTTGGTACCAAAAAGCTCAGAGAAGTCTGGATGACCCCCCTCAATCCTGGCCTGTCAAAATAAGCTTAGATATTAATGTAGCTGGAGAAAACCCCAAGTAGAGGCTAGTCGTCCTCCTAAAGACTTACCTCTTGTGTATTGATCATTTCTTCATTCTTAACATCTTTATATACTCATCATTTTTAATATCTTGCCTGCATTTTTTCTTTCTTTTTTGCCACTCCTTCCTTCTGACCATATAAAAGTCTATTCTTCTCATTCCTAGGTCTGCTTTTCTTGTAGGAAACCAAGTTCCATTCCTTTTGGGGATGTCACAATGATGTCCTGCTACTCCCAGAATGGGGCTCGGCTCTCTTCTCCAGCGCCCCCAGTCTCATTGACTCCCTCTCTCAGAACTTCAGCAAGAGCACTCAAGAGGCCAGCAGCTTTTCTGGAAACATGGTGTCCTCTGGGCCCTGGATTCTGCCTGGATCTTTCCTCTAGAAATGACAAATAACACCAAGTCCAGAGAGCAAGGCTCCAGGTACCAACGGGGTTTGCTCTCCATCCTGTTCATTTCTGTGGACTTGGTGATCTTAGCCCACCATTCCCATAGTGGGAACACGAGCTGTCGGGGAGCCAGCCCGGAGGAACATGAGAGAGAATTGCTGAGCGTGGGGAAGCTGGAAGAGCATATGCTTTGGAACCAAGGCACTCTGGGTTGGAATTCCAGCTCCAGGGACCCTCATAATAGCCTCTGAAAAGCTGAGGTTGAAGTGGTCTTAAAACGGCCTCTGCAGTCTGCAGCAAAGTCAAAGGAACTTCATCTGTGAGAAGTTGTCAAGTCTTTGAACCGGGAGCAAGGACTTTATCTTTTTTTTAAAGATTTATTTATTTTATTTATTTATCCCCCCCTTGCTGCTTGTGCTGCTGTGTCCATTCGCTGCGTGTCTTCTCTGTGTCTGCTTATCTCCCCCTTGCTGTGAGGTCTTGCCGCATCAGCCCACGGTGCTGCGCGAGCCAGCCTGCCCTCACAAGGAGGCCTCGGGACGCGAACCCGGGCCTCCCATATGGTAAACGGGGGCTCTATCCACTGAGCCACACCCGCTTCCCAAGGACTTTGTCTTGTTCTGAACCCCCTACTGCTGACTCCACATACCTCGCTCTCTGCCTATTGGACGTTTCCCACAGAACTGAAACTTATTACACTGGTGGGCACTCAGAATCGAATTTCTTTAGGGGGCTTTTAAACACAATTGTGTTTAAACACAATTCATTTTGAGAATTAATTTTAAGAATTCAGTAAGTATATTTTGTTGAATGAGTGAATATTTCTCACAGGGAACCGTCCCACAAAGAGGGACTTTCAGCAAAGAAGACTTTGCTGGAGCCTCTGAGAGCAAGTGGAGGGCAGGATGGTCCATGCCAAAGCTCCTGCCGCAAGGTGCAATGGATCTGCCAAGGAGCCCTGGGCATGCTGCCGAGAGTCTCCAAGGAGAAATCCTAGGATGGGTAGTGGAGGTAATTTACTATTCCTTTCCCTAGAGGCTCATTTCTGCTGTAAAGAACCCAGACCATGGTGATGGCTCTGGTGCCCTTTGACTTACCCTTTTGGACTTTGCTTGGGCTGACCCTGATGTCTGCAGCTTGCAGAACTGGGATGGCGTTCACCTTGAAGCCAAGCTCAGTGCTCTCCCCACCACCAGCTCCCACGCCCTCCCTCAGTGCAGGCCCCCTACCCTCTCACTCTCATTCCTTGGGTTTTCTGGTCCTACCTGATGTCTGGGATTTGAGCTGGGTTCAGATAGTGAAGAGCAGAGGTTAGGATCCAAAGGCTGCAGGTCTGAAGAGCTTTAATTAAAGGCTTCTCCGGACCACCCGCCCACCAGCCTCCAAGCTCCCGCCGTCTGCATCCCAGAAGGGTCCTCGCCGCTGTGGGTGGCAAACCACAGCAGGACGCCTGAAGGTAGTGGAGTGGGCCTGAAGAGGCCCTCAGACCTCAGCTGGTTTTAATCCTCTAAAACTGAAACTTAATATACAGGGCAGGCAGGAAAGAAATGCTTTTGTGCTGCATCCGTGTTCCACGTTGGACTCCAAATCCCATTGGGTCTAATTCAATGGCAGGAGCAACGATGATGATAACAATAATAATAGCAGTCACGACAGCAATGTGATAATAAAGGAGAAAAAGCAGAAGCCAAAGGGAGAATCCTGACGCTTGTCTGGCGCTGCTTGGTGTGTGTTTGTCGTCCTTGTTGATTAAACAGGAAGCCCAAGTCATGGGGCCCAGTGACTGTGGCCTCTTGGTCCCAGCAGCCCTGCGGGGGCCGCCAAGGCTGCTCCTGGGACCACCCTCGGGCCTGCGACTGGTTGTCCAGAACTGAGCCTCAGAGGCCATTCCGAGTTCTCCTGGCTTCTCCTCAGCGACGTCAGCCTGGAGGCTCTAGCCAGATACTGGCCGAGAGGCCCCAGGAGCGTTTGTCTGCCTCCTTGTGACAATCTCGGGTGTCCAGCTTTCCTTCTCACCTCCCCTCTAGTCCTCACTGCCCACATCTCCGGGGCCCCACGACCTCCTCTGTTCACTCTGGTACTGGAAGATGAGGCAAGTCATCTTCCTTTCTACAGCCTGTCAGCCTGCTGTTGTCCTTGACTCTACTTTCCCCATTCTTCCTTCTTCTGTGCCGCCGAGTCCTCTGCCAGGTGTTTTTAGTAGCTCCTTCTACTGGTCTTTCCCTTTATAAACAAGAGAAATGGGTGACCTCATAGCTCTCTCCGTCTCTATGGCGTCCCTCTTCTTTCCTCACCTGCCGTTCGCTCTTTTAATCACTGTAGTCTGGCTGCCTCCTACACTGCTTCACTCTAACTCCCTTGCTGAGCCCACGAACAGTTTCCTGATTGCTGAATCCAATGGATACTCTTTCAGCTCTTTGTCTACCTGGCTTTGTGCCACCGCTTCCTTCCTGAATACCTGCTGCCTTGCATTGTGGCCTCTCACTCTCTTCATTCCCCTCTGACCTTCTGGCCACACTCGTTCTCTGCGTTATCTGTCACAGCTCCTCGGACTTCATCTCCAGCTCTCTGTTCTCTACATACATGCCGATTATCCCGTAGTGCTTTGGCCTGGTCCCTGCAGTGAAGGCCATGATGGGCACTCCTGTTCTGAGGTTGAATATTCTGAGCCTGAGAGTGCAGCTGGGAGGGGCTCTAGAGAATATTCTTCTGTCAATCTCCCCAACAAAAAGCTTCTGAGGTATCCATATCCCAATAGCTGCAGGTAACTGATTGTGTCTTGGTGGTAGAGGAACCGGGTGAGTTGGGAGATTTGGTGACTAACAGTGGAGGCTAGAGATAAGTTATTATTATTATTATTTTTAGGAGGTACTGGGGATAGAACCTGGGACCTTGTACATGGGAGGCAGTTGCTTAACCACTGAGCTACATCCACTCCTGAGATAAGTTAATTTTGAAGTTCTCATGAAACAAAAAAGAAATCCCCAACGAATTATAGGCAAAGCAGTTGGCCTGCACATGTGGGAAATTATATTGTCCACCCATTTTTGCATCAGCCTCAGAACTGCTTCCTCTTAGTAGAGCCTCTGGTTCTTCAGCTGCCAGCCTCGTAATCTACTATTTTAGAAAATAGGCGGCGGGATCATGGTCCTCAGGGAAGCCCAGTGTCACAGTGAAGGCTCTCAACACCCTGCAGGGAAAAGAAAAGAGAACCATGGGCAGGCACAGCAAGTGGAGGTGCTGTGAACAGCGCCCTGCTTTTCTGAACTGGAGGATGATTGACACAAACGCAACCAGACAATGCCCAGGCACACACAGGCTCTGTCCCGCAACAGGTGCCCCGAGAACTTGGGAGAATGAGACGGGCCTGGGAGCCACTCCCGCCTGGGATTGACCCAGCAACATGGACCCACATGCCAGGCCAATGTGGACTCATGACTTAGAGCTACCATCAACCACCCCTGGCCGTAACGGTTGGCATCTTAGGGAAGGATTTTGGGGGTTTAATATAGCTATGGTTATAAACTGCTGTAGAGTCAGGCCCGGGGGAACAGGAAAATCAAAACACCTGGGAACGCCTGATGATCCTCTTTAAGGAAGCCCCTCCACATCCCCCCGCTGGACAAGCCCTGCTCATCTTTCAAGAGCCAACTTACATGTCCTCTGTGAGGCCTTCTCATCCCTCACGGACTGAATTCCACAGCCTGTGTTCTGTGCTCCCTTTGTACACCCTTCTACTCGGCCATTTTATTATGTGTGTCGGGACCCCCTACTGAATCCCCTGCCTCGCCCCCTGGGCCTGCGCGCTCTGGGGTGCAGCACCTGTGCTCCCGGATGCCTGCCTTGGTGCTTGGCGTGGAGACAGCCCACAGGAAGTTTTGGATGATGAATGAATGATTGGTGAATGAATGAATGAAGACTTGAAGTGATCGGTTCTCAGAGCCAGACTGGGAACTCATTCCCTAACAAGGACACACATTGTTGGGTGAATGAAGCGTCAGCTAGTTAGGGGCCATCAGAAGGCTGCCAGCCGACAGGGACCTGGGGACGGCGGGGCAAGTCCTCTGAGGACGAGTAGACGCTGCTTCACCGGATGTGAAGCAGGAGGATATAAAACACTGGCAGCTCCCTGGGTGAGGCCCTCTTTCCAGTGTATGTCCCTAAGCAGTGAGCTGGACGGGGAAACTTAGCCTATTTTGTCTGTCTTTCTGAATAATTTTTCTCCTTTATTCCCAAAAGACAATCATCCTAAGAAGAGTGTCTTGTAAAAGCAACCCTATCAGCTAATGAACTCACTATAAAACATTGAGAAAATGATGGCAGCAATGACCATGGCCAATGTGGGGCCACTTGTCCTGGGTCAGAGCAGCCGCTCTGTCCAAGCTGGAGCCCAGGATTTCTAACATAACACTGCCTCCCACCCCCGACCCAATAGGCCCAGGGAGTCAGAGGTTGGTCCACAGGTGCAACAAACACTAGGCCTTTCAAAGACTACCAGACCAGCCATTTTTACACTTTTTAGAAGCTATGCTTTCCCCAGGACCCTGACAATGACAGGGACATTGGGCCAATTTCTGTGTAAAAGAAGAAAGCCTGAACAAAGGGG
>JAQZBX010053717.1:0-18814 GCA_029593785.1 Cabassous unicinctus | reverse complement strand
CAGAAGAAGAAAATAAAAGGAAAAAAAGAGGAAGGAGGAAAGAGGAAAGAAAAGCAAGAGACAACAAATAAACAAAGAAAAACCAAACAACCACACAAGCAAGCATTCAACAAAGCTAAGGAAGAACGTGTTTCTTCTTGGGCCCTCAGCCTGCTTGTGTTCATCAATCAGTTGCCCTGCAAGGTTCTACCTACAGGTTTTGAGGAAGATTTTAGCGATTCAACTAAGTTAAAAAACATTTCTTTTTTTTTTCTTTTTTAAAGAAGGTGTCTTTTAGACCACCCCCTTCACTGAAGGGACCCTAAAAAGGCTCGTGGAAACTAATCAAACACTTCCGAGTTCCTGGTCTTCCCATGGGACCTGAAGCTCTGATGCTTGTCAGTGCAGAATGATAAAATTGGCCCCCTCTGGAGCCAAGCCTCAGTATCACTGGGCTATTAGGTAAATCAGGCCTCCTCAGCATATTCACCTCTCCCGTCAGCCTGGTGCTGCTTCAAGCTGGCTTATTTGTTCCCCAAAGCTTTGAGGAGTCCAGGCAACCAAACCCTGAAAAGTAAACCCCTCTCCACCTTTTGTCAGAACCCTCCCACTCTCAGAGAATGCTCCCTCTCATCGGGTCACCAGTGGGAGTCGGGTGTATCCCTGGGCAGCTAGGTAGATCAACCTTCCTCAGCAGATTTGCCACTCCCTTCAGCCTGGTGCTGCTTCAAGCCAGCAATTTTGTTCCCCAAAGCTCCAAGGGGTTCCAGGCAGCCAAATCCAAAGAAAGGGAACCCCTCTCGACCTTCTGCCAGGACCCTCCCACTCTTGGAGAAAGCTCACTCTTCACCGGATTTCCGGCAGGAGTTGTAGCTCTTCCCAGGCTTTTTCCCTGAGGGTGGGGCTCAGACATCTTTGTTGACTACCATAGGTAGGAACAAAACTCATGAATCTTTCCTGAGCAGTCCACCTCACCATCCAGCTCCCTCCAGATCGATGCCCCCAAGTTTCTTGCTCCATGCGCCCCCAGCACAGACCCCTCAGGCAGTATCCAGTCCTCAATCAGCTGTCCTTCAAGAGTGAGTTATTGAGTACCCTCCTAAACCGACCCCATCTTCTGGTTCTAATCTGTGTCTCTTTTTTGTTGCATCATCTTGAAATTCCAGCCAGCTCCCTATGCCATGCAGACCTACTCCCTGTGCCTCTCGGGCCAGCTTGCTTTCACCAGGAGGCCCTGGGGAACTGAACCTGGTCCCCTCCATATGGTAGATGGACACCCAATCACTTGAACCATATCCACTTCCCCAAAATTATTTTATTTATTGGAAAGAATTCTTTATTTAAATATTCATAGTATTGGACTATACTATTTTAATCTAAAGCTTACAGATCTTTTCACTGAATATTTTTAACTGTTAATACTTTTGCTTTTAAAATTCAGAAAAATTGGTTACATTTCAATGTACATATTTCATTTTACATAATTTTGCACATTTAATTAATTTGGAAAAGTTTTGCTCTGCTGTGTGATTGAGCACAGCATATAAGGCTGCAGGATGAAAGTTCCTTTGCAAGAGTTTTAAAAGAATATGATTTTATTATTTATATGCTTCATTTGTGGCCATCCACACATTACCATATAAAGCAGCATTATATATTATACAGATTTAAGAAACATAGTTATGTTTTTCCATTTCCCTGGTTCCCTACCAAATAATTTGTAGTAGATTTCTAAAACCAACACTTTTTTGAGTAATACTATTCTTTATTTTTAAAGATGTTTTTGATTTACAAAAAAAATATACAGAAAGTATAGGGAATTCCTATATAAGCCCCCTACAGCCACACACACAATTTCCCTTATTAACATTTTGATATACCATTTAGAAAAATATGATAATGCAGATATAACAGTGATAAAATAGCACTCTGTGCCAGTACTATGCTAGAGGGATCATTCACTAGCATTTAGTAATTACTAATTACTAATGCCTTTCCTTATTATTATAATCCTTAGTAAAATTAAGGACTTAAAGAAGAAAGTCTGGGAAATAGAAAAAAGGTGTTCGTTCCTGGAGGAGAAAAATATCCTCAGATCCACACCCCCCAAAAGAAGGAAAAGTTAATTGATGAAGACAAACTAATCCCTTGAGACAGTTGGTCTCATGGAGTCAGGCCCTTGTACTCAAGTGAGAGAAACTCACAGTCAACTTGGCACTCAGTGAGGGTAATGAAAAGACTCACAAATATTTTCACACACATGCCCCCTTCTGTGGGATCCCATCTGCACAGAGCCATTTTACTCTGCTACTTCATGCATGATTTAAACACTTTTTGGGCTGAGTACAATTCAAAGTTACTTTTTCATTTCAAATCCTTTTCCAGTGTGTTGAATGTTTCCTACACATGTGTTTCATGGTATTTACTTCTCCTTCATATCAGTTTCACTTCCTCTTTTGGGCAGGTGTTGTAGCACATGCATGTGTGTGTGGGGTCACTGCCCAACATTTCCTTCTTTGCACTCTCCAAGTTTGCATCTGGAAGTGAGGGTGAACAGGACTTCCCAGCCTTAAGTCCTGTGGAGCTG
The DNA here is from genome assembly GCA_029593785.1 of Cabassous unicinctus. Taxonomy (NCBI): domain Eukaryota; kingdom Metazoa; phylum Chordata; class Mammalia; order Cingulata; family Chlamyphoridae; genus Cabassous; species Cabassous unicinctus. Next base: position 16,248 of record JAQZBX010053717.1, on the reverse strand, counting down.
ATGTTTAAGTACTGTCTGGGACCCGGTTGGTTGATGTGGCAATGGGAAAGGGTGGCAGAGGGTGAATGTGAGTTGTGGGGAAGGGAGAAAAGAGACATCTGTTCCTGTTAGAGGGGAGGGTCCGCATCACACAGCAGGAGGGCCTGGGAAAAACGGCAGGACTGAGGGAACAGCTCAGGCCTCCTGGCTGCCTGGGCAATGGCTCATCTCTTTGCTTAAGGTCTTGTATGCCTTCTGGATGCCAGGTGTTCAGAAACCCCTCCTCCCACACTCAGTCTCACTGTGTATCCATCATTTTCTAAGAGGTTTTCAATTCTCTCCTTTTTAAAAATCTAAACCAAGTGTCCAGAGCAGACACCATCAATGTCTCAGCAGAAAGGCTTCAATTATCCAGCTCACTTCCTGCCTCCACTTGTCATTAAAATATGTGAGGAGGAGAAAAGTAGCCCTTCTCATCCAGGAGCTGGCCTGGGACCCTCAGCTAGGATATGGTGATTGGCTGGTGAACAGAAACAATGTAAAAGAATGTTAGCATCAGACAAATGACCTGGATGGATCAAGACAAAAACAAGTCCACTCAGTAATCACAGCTAAACACAAGCAAAACAGGAACATTATCCAAGCCACCAAATACCAACCATTCCCCTCTCCCAGCCTATATGAGCAAATGCCCCTTCTTTACCAATCACAGCCATAGTCTCACTTTAATCTGACCTTCTTGGAGGTAAGGCATTTGAAGGTGCAAACCATAGTATCCTTCCCACTTTTGGACATTACTCTATCCTGAGAAAGCCATGCTTCTTTAACACCCTCCCAAACCAACTAACACATGTAAGTCCTAATAACAAGACTCTTCTTTCACCTTCTTACTGAAATAGCCCAAGGTTCCATGCTGCTTTTTCTGCTGCTGAAAGGATTAATAATTCCAATTTTTATTCAACTACCGTTTTCATGTGAAATTTGACTGGATGCCATTGACATGTATCCATGAAATATGCAGATTGACATGTATATGAAGTAATGGGTATCATTTTATTCTACAATCTTTTATTTGTGTTCATAGTTATTAAAACACATTTTCAGGAAACAACGTCAATAAATCAATGCTGAAAGCCCTGCAGAGGGCTGATATATATAGAGATAATAGTGGTTTGGAGGGCACAAGCTATTGTGAAACCAAGAGATACTGGTGGTTGTATAGGAGAGTGCCAGTTGTGGGAAGTGTGGGTGGGGTGGTGGAGAATATACCTTAAAGAGGAATTGCCCTGAGTGATTGGAGAAGAGAGTATGTATTTGTGGTTGTGCCCACCCCTTAGTTCTCCATCCACTGAGGTTCTGGCCAGTGAGACCAAAGAGAGGACATCACAGTGTTGGAATTTTGAGGCACCTGGTCTTTTCTGGGGCTGTAGCCCAAGCTCATGAATTTACTCCCACTGCAATCCACTTTTATGCTATTTGCCTGATCCCTAGTACACAGAAGTTTGAGCTATATGCATGGAGGAGTCTGGACAGAGAATATAGCCAAGAAAGGGAACCCAGAGGTTATAACTCTGAAGTAGCAGTGAAATATGGGTGAACAGGTCCCATTTTTATCAAATCATTCTGATGATTCTTTTCTTGTGATCATTTTATAGTTCTACAGAATTATATGCCCACCTTTCCAGAAACAACTATCCTCTTTGAAATGTCCAGCCAAAGGGATTTTTTGACTGCCCCTATATTTTTGCAGAAAATCATGTATAAGTTGCTATTTTTAAAAACTGTTCAGTGTGTACATTTTCTTTCAAATCCCCACACATCATGGTGTCATCATTTTCCTCTCTGGTACTGTGACCAACCTGAATGGCAACCAAACAGAAAAGGTAAAGGAGAAGAGTTGAGTGTCTCTCCTTCTATTTTGCTCATTCCTCTAATTTCTCAGGAAGAACCTCTAACAGCCTAGATGAAAGTAAGAAGTAATGATTTCTAGAAAAAGAGAAGTAAGACAAAATGAAGCTACCTGGACACACTCTTAAATTAGGAGAGAACGACTGGATGCAGAGGAGTCCAGCAGTGTTGACTGAAATTTCTGGGCCTTACATCCATGGGGAAATTCTGGACTCCTCTTTTGTGCAGCTAATGGGACTCTATAAATCCTGTCTGATTCCCTTCCTTGACTTGTGTTCTCCATCCATTACTGGGCATATACCCATCCAAAAGCATCTGGATCTTCAGTTGTTGCCTCTTTTAAAAAAACATTTAAATTGAAATAAAGTTCATGTAGCATAAAATTAATCCTTTAAAGTGAATAATTTAGTGGTTATTAGCATATTTGGAAGATTGTTCAGCCATCATCATTATGTAAGTCCAGAAGATTTTCATCACCACAATGGAATCCTTGTACTAATTCATAGTCATTCCCACTTCCTCCTTCTCTCCAGCCACTGACATCCACAAATTTGCTTTCAGTCTCTCTGGATTTGCTTAGGATATTTCATTTTAAGGAATCAATAATTTAGCATGATGTTTTCAAGGTTGCCCATGTTGGAGCATGAAGTGAAATGAAATTCACTTCATTTCTTTTTACAGCTGAATAATATTCCATTGTGTGGATATGCCATATTTTGTTTTTCCATTCATCAGTTTATGGATATTTGGATTGTTTCCACTATTTGATTATTATGGAAGGTGATGATTTGAATATGCATGTTGAAGTTCTGGTGTTAACATAAGTTTTCAAACATAGCCATATAATTCAAAGAGGAATTGCTGGGTCATATGGTAATTGTTTGTTTAACATTTTGAAGGACCACCAAACTGTTTTCTACAGTGGCTGCACAGTTTCATATTCCTACCAGCAGTGTATTCCTACCATCCTAACCAACAATTGTTAATATCCATCTTTTTTTATTATAGTGAGTGTACTGGTATCTCACTGGGTTTTTATTTTCATTTCCCTGATGACTAATGATTTTGAATATCTTTTAATGTCTTTAATGGACATTTTTATATCTTCATTGGAAAAACGCCTATTCAAAATCTTTGTCCATTTTCTAATTGGGTTATTTGTGTTTTTATCATTGGACTGTAGAAGTTCTTTATGTTAATTGGATACTAGACTCTTAGAAAAATGCTATGCAATTATTTTCTACCATTGTGTGGATTTTCCTTTAAATTTCATAATAATGTCCACTGAAGCATAAAAAATTTTCATTTTGATGAAGTCACAATTACCTGATTTTTTTCTTTGGTTGTTTGTGCTTTGGTTGAGTATCTAATAAACCATTATGTAATCCAAGGACACATAGATTTCATCTATGTTTTCTCCTAAGAGATTTGTAAAGTTATCTCTTAAATTAATGTTTCATATCCATTTGAAATCACTTTTGTATATGATGTGGGCTACAGGTCCAACTTCATTTTTTGATATGCCGTTATTCAGTTGTCCTTACATCATTTGTTGAAAAGAAAATTATTTCTAACATTGAATTGTTTTGCTACTCTTTTTTAAAATCAAGTGGCCATAAATATGATGATTTAGTTCTGAACTCTTAATTCTATTCCATTGATTTTATACTCATCCTTAAAACAATAATACACAGTTCTTAAGATGTAGGTTTGTAGGAAGATTTGAAATCTGGAAGTGTGAGTTTTCCAACGTTATTTTTCTTTTCAATTTTGTTTTGTTTTATTCTTATTCTGGGTCCATTGCATTTCCATATGATTTATAGGATAAGCATGTTGATCTCTGCAAAATGCCAGGAGGGATTTTGAAGAGAAGTGCATTGAATGAATTTATCAATTTGGGAGTATTGCCATCTTAATATGAAGTCTTTTAATTCATAAAAATGGAATGTCTTCCTCTTTAGTAGGTCTTTTATAATATCTTTCAACAATATTTTGTAGTTATCAATGTATCAATTTTCGACCTCTTTTAAAAATATATTCTTAATAGGTTATTCTTTTTTACACAATTTAAATTAATTATTTTCTTTCCCTTTCTCCAGGATCCAATCCAGGATTATGCAATTCCTTTAGATGTCATATCTCTCTAGCTTCCTATGTTATAGAATTTACTTGAAACCTGATTTATTCTGCTTAAATATGATCCCACTGGTAAAATCTGGGACAATTTGAACATTGAAATAAATAACAAAAGCAGATTCCAATATATTGAATGAAATAACAATGCTTAAATCCAAGCTGATTATAATAATTAGGGGAACAGAGAAGTCCTTTCTTATGGCAGAAAGCCAAATAAATAAAGGACCAGTGATGGAAATGGAAAACCAAAGTTTGGCAACCATGATGGTGTTGGTTGATTAGGTGAAACTGATGAATGGATATCAGGTCTGGTGGATGAAAGTTGGGTGGTGAAAATGATATTGGCAATCTCAGAATATATCTCACCATAAAATTCCATTCATTACAAAGGGAAAACCCACTTTTGCATGTTGAGAAATGTTCAGAAATGTCACCCAATTATCAAGTTGACATCATCAGGTGTGGGTGGATTGTTCTCAAACCCAACCTAATGGACTGCATTGAAGAAAGCCCAGCATCAGGCTTGGAGTGCTGGGCCCTAGCCTGCTCAAGGGAAACTTTAGGCAGACTAGGGTTGGGGTCATCAGTTTTCCTTAATCTGTCAAGATGTGTAAGTGAGGGAATGTGTCAGGAGCAGCTCTAATTTGAAGGAAGACTGGACCAAAATGGAAAATGGACATTTTCCCCAAAGGAGGGACAGTTGGTGAAATTTGAAGGGGTCTGTGGATTGGATCATAACATTGAAACTATCCTGAATTGGATTTGTGTGCTTAACTAGAGTAGTGTCTCCATTTTGGGGAAACATACACAGAATATTTTGTGTTTTGTGTTTGAGGCAAATGTATAAAGATATAACCACTGAGGAAGCTGAGTGAGGAGATCAGGAGTTTTTTATACACTTATTGTGATTTTTTGATAAGATTTATAAGTTCTATGGTTATTTCAATATAAAATATAATTTAAATGATTATTTAAAGACCATGACAGTAAAATAGAACATTTAACTCTAACTAGTCAAATCCACTTCAGCCAAAGTTGTGAAACCACAACTCACTCTAAGGGTCTGAATTTTATTAAGAAGGCAGTATATGAATGTTATACTAATGGCCTCTATGCCCTTGGTGTTGTGGATGATTCTGATGGTATGCAAACAGCAGAACTTTTGAATTCCATTTTCCCACATGAAGCCTTTCTTCTACTAGCCACTCTAAAGACTGTCTACACTTTACCCTAGGCTGTAAGCCATGGAGAAGAGTGTTTACTTGTGTACCTGCCTCCTCCAATCTAACCTCATGACACTTCATAGTCTCTGCTTAAGTTGTCTCTCCAAGAAGTTGGGAATCAGCTCAGGTCTCAGTTAAATCTTTGGCTGTGCTGCTTTGTCTTGGTTTCATGCATGTGTGTTTCAGGGGTCAGTTGGGGAACATCTTGGGCAGAGTTTGGTATTCCCCTTAATGACTTTCCTCTCTTGGATTCTTCTTGTGATTTTGTATCTCTGATGGTACTAGGGGTTGACTTATAACACCTGCAATTTACAAGATGTTGATTGGCTCCAGGTTATCATATGTTGGGATTTCTCCCTTTCTGACAAGGAGGCAAACCTTGGTGTATGGCTCAGTCTAGGGAACTTGGCTGGAGCATCCTTCAAAATGGGTAGTAGAAAATGGCTTCAGGTGGTTACAGGTTGAGTTTGGCCCATCTCAATTAAGAGCCCTTCCTTATGGCTGAGATGTGCACTGGTCTGTCCATGGCCCAGGTGGGAGCCCAGGGGCAGAACAAGGCCTGGGAGGCCACCCTTAAAGATTCAGGCCATTCTCCATAGTTGCTGCTAACATACTAAAAATTCCTTTCTCTCCCACAGGAAAGAGCATAATATCCATTAGACAAGAGGCCTAGGTGTCTGAATGAAAGTGAAGGGAGCTGGGATTTCAGAAGGTGAGCTCATGGGCCTTGAGAAGATGGAAGGAGTTGCTTTTAGTTGAGAGGGATGGAGCAAGAGTGGGCCCATTGCAGAAGAGCACCAAGCACAAGGGACTATGTAGTGCAGGGTGAGACTGAACTGTACTGGTGCAAGGGGCAGGTGACTTGGGGCCTGGGTCTCACCTGGGCTGAGTGGAGGATGAGGCCCACAGAAGGAGGTGGAGCTGTGCAAAGTGGAGACCACCTGGAGTGCTGGAATTGAAGGTGGGCACTCCAGCAGGCCAGCAAATGATAGGAAGGGGCAATGGGACCAGGTGCAGAGCACTGCCAGGTCTGGGAGAAGGGATGGTGAAGGAAACTGAGTGTTGCCAGCCCTGGGGGGTGGGAGGTGAGGTAAACTGACAGGTTATGGGGAACTGGGGAGGGCAGCCCTGAGACTCCCACAGACTCATGATAGTAGCTGAAGTGACCAGGAAAGGAGCAGGTAGGCAGTGGTAAGAGAATGAACTAGGATAACAGGCTAGCTGCAGAAGGAAACTGGATGAGAAGGAACAAAGATGGACAGATTTTAGGGAATAGAGAGGAGCAGAGAGTGGAGAAGAGAGAAAAGACCCTCAAGGCAGGGAGGAACAGCCCCTGAGGTCCAAGATCAAGAACTATGGTAGGGTATGCAGGTAGAGGAAGGAGCACTGGAGTGAGTACTAGGAATTGAGGGGAGGAACCTGGCAGTGATGTAGGTGGGAGCAGGGGGCTGCCTACCTTGACCATGGGGTAAACTCTAGGGAGTAGGGAGGCAATGTGATGGGGTCCTGAGGTGAGGGCTGGACATAAATGAGGAGGAAGGGAAAGGAAGAAGAAAAAGTTGGGGGTAAACTGAAGCCAGCAACAGGACAGAATTGAGGCAAGGAAGGGGAAGGGCCAGGGTACAGCATCCTGAGGAGACCTCAGCTGAGGGGCCCATCTTTTCTGAAATGAGCCTAGAGGGGGTAAACCAGGGTTACCCAAGCACAGGCACCTGGAGCCATCTTGGGGAGGAGAAATAAGTATAAAGAGATGTGAGTCCAAGTGGGTTGGTTGCATATCTGTCTCAGTGGAATGGGAACAGGGATCAGAGGCCCTTGGTGGCCCTCCCTAGCTGAGGTGGCAGGGAGGTGGGATGAAGGGCAAGCAGCAGCAGAATGGTGAGAGGCCTTGGAGGACAAGGCAATGAATGAGGGCAAGAGACCCTTTGGGCTTGATCTGAGGGGAAGGGTGGGGTTGAGGGAAAGGGGGAAGGGCAGAGAGATCAGGAGAGCCTCAGTGGGGAGGAAGGCAGAGTGAGAGAGACTGGTGAGGCAGAGGATGAACCCTGCTGCCTAGGGGAGAACTGGGGCTAGTGTGGGGCTGAGGGAAGTGAGGAGAGAGTTTAGAGTGGAGGGTGTGAGATAAACAAGGCACCTGGTAGAGGAGGCTGTGCTTTGTGCAAGGCAAACGAGGAGCAGAGGAATGGAGCCTGGGAACATGGAGGTGAAGTGGCAAGTGAAAAAAAAAAAATTGAGGTAAAGCAGGGACCCAGAGGGAAAAAAGTGGGTGTGAATGTGGGACAAAAAGAGAGAGAGAGAAAAAGGGAAAGGCAAATTCACCAATTCAGTCACATCCAGGTGATGGCTGCGGTGGGGTAAGAAGCTGGGGTGGAGAGAGAGAATGCAATGATTAGAGGGGAGGTGAAACACCTGCAGGTCTGTTCAGGGTAGTGGGGACCGAGTTGCATGTGAAAAGTCTGGTAATATTCTGTAGAGTACTTGGAAGTGAAATAAAAAATAAAACAATGACACACACAGCATCTCATAGTTCTGTCTTGGTTTTGTTGCCTAGAAGTGGCTTTGTTACTTCTCCTGGTGCAGAATGATGTAGCCCAAGATTTGGCTGCCCTAGAAACAACTCCCTTCCTGCTCTATTATTTCTTCCTGACACTTATCTATGCCTGACACATATAGGGTAATTTTATGGACGGCCATTCCTCTGTGATGTGAGCTCTGAACTCCTCCCAGCAGGCAGCATGGGCTTTTTTCCTAGGGAGCCCCAGCAAGAAAACAGGCCGTAATTCCAGGGGGTGCCCAGGCCCTACCCCTCACCTCCTGGACACTCAGTAGGGCTGAGGGAACAGATCCTGAGAGAGCCACAGGGAGCTGTCTAGATCTATTGTGTACCACCAGTCACAGCTAAAATCCATTCCAAAAGAGGGGAAATTATATTCTGCCTTATTATAATATTAATAAATATTGCAGCCTGACAATATTTCATACTTTTATGAAATTTTGTAATTTAAAAATGAAATACGGAAGAGTAGTGTATGCAACCACATGTTAATTCATAAAATATTACAGAGGTTTGTTTTCAAACACTTGTGAAATGCCAGCTACCTATTAAAACATAGCATATATAGTACAAACTCATTAATAATCATAAAAACTCTAAAATAATGTATGACTCATCTCCACTTTAGAGCTGAGGAAATTGAGGTGCAGAAGTATTCAGTTATAAAGTCACACAGGTGGCAGCTATAGGGATCAAAACTTACAGGGTCTTGCACTCTCTGTCTAGAGGAGCCTGCACCAAATCTTGGTGTGTATTTGTCTTTCTCTTCCATTTCTCAGGAAGCTCTGTTCTTTTCCCCATTTCCCAAATAACTTCTTTTTACTGGCCTAACTAAACTGGTGTGTAAAAAACAAACAAATACACAAAAAACTTATAAGGTATGCCATCTGTGACGAGACACCACCACCTACTTACTTAACTCAGAGTTATTATGGTAAGACAATAGGGTAATTGAAATTTTAAAGAACTAGTTAATTATTTTTAGAAAGTGATTAAATATATTTCAGGGTCAAAAACATTGTGCTAATTTATAGAAACCAGATGCAAAAGGCTAAATATTATATGATTTCACCCATGTGAAATGTCCCAAAGAGGCAAATCTATAGCAAGAGAAACAGAACAGTTTGCCTGTGGCTGGGAATGGGAATAGTATTAACTCCAAACCCCTTAAGGGATCTTTTGGTGTGGGGAGATTATCTGTAACTCAATTGTGGTGATAGTTACCCAACTCTGGAAATTTGCTAAAAATCGCTTAAAATGAGTGAGGTGATTTATATATTATAACTCAAAAATGGATTCAGTAAATATGAAAATAAACTTATGGGGTCTGTTGCCAGGTTCTGGGCCCCTAATCACTGGCTTGTTCCTTTGTTATCTGCTCTTGCTATGCCATCATCCCCTACCTGGTTAAGGCCTCTGTGTCTCCTTTCAGGGTGCCATGATGTTGAATTGGTACTTCAGCAATCTCACAAATGACTTGATGTTTTCTCTCTGGCTTCACAGTAGAATTGCTTCTTAAAAACAGTGCTATCTCAGCCTCACCCAGGGATTTTTTTTTTCTTTTATTTTCCTTTTTTTAAGTTTTTTTTTTTTTAAAGATACTTAGATTACATAAATGTTACACAAAAGATATAGGGATTCTCATATGCCCCACTCCCCACACATCCTACACCCTCTCACATGAACATCCTTCATTAGTGTGGCACATTAATTGCAATTGATAACCGCATTCTGGGGATTTGCCGTTAAGCATGGACCATAGTTCACATTGTAGTTTACACTCTCTACCACACAGTTCTGCATATTGTGTGATGATATAAAATGACCTGTATCTGTCATTGCAACATCACTCAGGATGATTCCCAAGTCACAACTTGCGGTGAGTCCATGACTTTGGGTTCCTGACACTGTGGGGAGAGGAAAACCCAGCCCTGTATTATCTCAGAGGATTTATCCTTGAGGTTTAGGTTCAGCATGTGTATTGGGGGGAGGAGAAGGCAGCAAGTTAGCAATCAGGTGAAGGGCAAGACATTGTCCCATCCCAGGGGACAAAGCAAGAGACACCTCTTTTGTGAGAACTTTCACATTTTGGGGGAATATTGCCTTACATTATTAATTAGAGAGAATTTTTTGATGGCTGAAAAGCCAGGGGGCTTTCTTTTGCTGGAGATTTCTCTTGTGAGCTGCAGTGCTGGGAGCCCAGCCTATGGCCTGTCTGGGAAAACTAGTGGGTGCCTAGCTCAGGACTGGCATGGAGCAGGTGTGGGTTGTGGTCTTGGGTGAACTGCTGCACTTTCCTGGACAATTTCAGATGCTTTAGGGAAACTTCTAAGGAAAGTTCTATGTCTATGAGGGCAGAATTGCCTGTTTTGTGCCCCAGGTGACTGCCCAGGGTCAAAGTCAAGGGCTGGGGGCCACCCAGTGATTCAGGATAGATGTTTAGATGCTGCCCCCCATGAACCTGCTAGACCAGGTTCCTGGCTCTCTGAGAAATCTGGCAAATAGGGTTGAAGGTATTTGTAGTGTCACCCTGTAGTATGGATGGAGACAGCTGGTGTGGTGAGAAGAAGAAATGAGAGGAACTGAGACCTGTTGAGGAAAGGAAACAGATTCTGAGTGGTGTGACTATGTGCCCAAAGGCTAGGAGGGCAGGATTTTGGGGAATGGCAATTATAGGTCTGGCAGAAATGTGGTGCAGGCCCCAAAAGCAGAGACCGGGGGTTTGGGGATTTGTGGAGGAAGGCCAAGTGAGTGTGGAGAACAAGAGGGGAGGAGTGAGCTGTGGTGCAGTCACAGGATAGGTAGCAATACAAGAACTGGGAAGAGGGAGCTGAACTGAGGTGTTTCAAGCAAGGGAAGATGAAGGGAAATGAGGGGACCTGAGTCAGGAGAGAAGGGGAGGGCAACCTGGGGAGAGAAGGAAACTGAGGAGGGGAAGGGAGGTTCAATGAGGAGAGGAGAGTGAGGGAAGAAGCTAAGGAGTTGAAGGGGAGGAGGGTAAAGGGGAAGTAAGAAGAGATGTAACCTGAGGTGTGTTAAGGGAAGGAGAAAGAAGGGAATCAGAGAGGAGAGCTTGGAAAGGAAAATTGAGGGAAGTCAGGAGAGAGCAGGTGGAAGGAGAACAGGGGAAAAGAGGCAGGGAACTGAACCGAGGGGAGAAAAGTTCACAGTAAGTAACTCTCTTAGACCTCCCTGTTCATCTCGGGCAGTTCCCCACCTTAACTGAAATTAAACCCAACCCAGGGCTACATACAGGTGGCCAGGGTTATGCTCCTTCCTGTCTAATTGGTGTCTGTCTCTGCCTTTGGAAAGAAACTTTCAAAAGCTTTGTGGGATGTACTCCCAATGACAGGAACCCATGCAGACCCTTGACCAAGGCTGGTCACCCCATATGGAAAGAGACATAAAAAGATCTTTGGGAAGAACATCCAATCACCAGGCCCAAGGTGGGGCCAAGATAGGGACTCAGTAATTCCTCTCTGAGCTCACTGGCTAAACCAGGCAGATCTCCCATACCTGTGGGATACTTAGAAAAATTTTCAAGTTTCCCATTTGGAGACCTAACCCCACCTGTGACAGACCCTGGCTAGGAGTGCATCCCGAGGTCCCCCTTTTTAGCCCAGGCTAGTCACTGCCCAGGTCAGTCTTGGCCCAGGTCCATCACAGCCTCCAGTGAGGGAATGTGGAAAAATTTTTGGAGTTCCTAGCAATGATTAGGAACCAAGTGGGATTTCTGCCAGTCCCGGGGTGCCTCCCTTGGCATCCCTTGCAGGCCAGGGCTCATTTCTGCCTCCAGAGGGAGACACTAATTTTTTCTAGAGGCACTTTTGGGAGACAGTTTCCCACATGGTACTGTGGCCAAGTCCCAGTCTAGGTGCCCTCTCTGTAAGTCTCTTGCTCATCTAGGCTGGTACTTGTCCCAAGATGGGGATTATGGAATTTTCTTCATGTGGCATTTTCCACAAGTGGGCACACTTACAGTCACACAGGGATCTCAAAAATAATGTGTATATGAAATTGACCAAATGAAGACAAACCAAGGTGCAGCAGGTTTGCAAGGAGTTTAAGTTGAATAGCCACAGTTAGTGTGCAATAAATGATTGTTAAATGAATCTTAGGAGTGCAAGGAACAAAGGTAGATGCAACATGTTTGGTTGTGCAACATGAATATGATGCATAGCATAGAAACAGGACACTTTATTTTTATTTATTTAAATTTTTTATTTATTTATTTTTTTATTGTGGGTAAAAATCAATTTTTTTCACAATACAAACCAATATTTGTAACATGATATATAAATATATATGCTTATGTGTGCATTTGCTTACATAAATGTTATACGTTTTTTTTTTTTTTTATATTTTAAAAGATGCTTACATTACATAAATGTTACACAAAAATTACAGGGATTCCCATGTTCCCCACTTCCCACACCTCCCATAAGATCCCATATAAACATCTTACCTTAGAGTGGCACATCACCTGCAATGGATATATACATCCTGGGGCTTTGCCACAAAGCATGACCCATAGTTCACATGGTAGACCACACTCTCTCCCATACAGTCCTGCATCGTATATGCTGATGTAAAATGGCCTATATCTGTCATTATAATGTCACTCAGGATAATTCCCAAGTCCTGAAAAAGCCCCTGTATTACAACTGCTTTTCCCTTCCCTGCCCCGAAAGCGTCTAGTGTCCACTGGCTCCAACTCACTGTTATAAATTCTTCCACTGCTTGAATCACAATATGTCTACAACAGAATACCATTCAGTCCACTCTAGTCAATAGCTCTTCCCCCAATCCTGAGGAGTCTGGGATGGTGATGTCCACTCCACCTCCATGTGAGACTGGGCTTATATCTCATGGACACGGTGAATGGGATTATCCTGTCTGCAGCTGCAGGCTCTCTCCATTCCCTGGGATGGCTGTTGTCCATCATCGTCTCCTCACCAGGTGACTTGGGTGAGTCCACTGAGCTGTAGAGTAGGAATTGCAGCTCCACCAAGATTCCAGGCAAAGCTGGCGGCTCCAGTCTCTGGAAGTACACCTACAAACTCCAGCATCACATATAGGTTTGAATAGAAGGGACTGATGGACCATGTGCAGGGAGGACTTGAGTCCAACTCTGTCACTCTCAGGAGCACAAATTCCAAAGTAGAGCCCACTGATAAGGGATCAATCTCTGGAGCTATCCCCCCTTATATAGGGCCTAGGTGTCTCCAGAGCCCTCAGGAGTCCCTCTGTGTGGGGTGATATCCACTTTGGTGCTCTATGAGATTCTCCTGAGGTGGCGCGTAAGCATTACCTCTGGGATGCCCTCCCCACTCACTTTGAAGTCTCTTAGCCACATGAACTCATTTGTCTTTACCTTTTCCCCCTTTTATTCAAGATCTTTTTCCAGTCCTATTGTCAGTTGGTACTTGGTATTAATCCCTCATTGCCAGGGAGGTTCATCCCCGGGAGTCATGTCCCATGCTGGGGGGAAGGTAATGCATTCATATACTGAGTTTGCCTTAGAGAGAGGCCACATTTGAGCAACAAAGAGGCTCTCAGGTGGCAAAACTTAGGCATCCCATAACAGTAGGCTAAGTTTCAATTACAAGAGCAAGTACTTGTAAGGCTAGTCATGAATAACAAGAACCCATCAGTGGACTCTCCTCCTTGCCAGACACTGCCCCTGCACTTGGGGGTCTGTTTCTGCTCCCTTGGAGAATGTGGCAGAGCTCTCCAGGCTGGGAATTCAGTATTACCTCATTTATTGAGTGATTGTCTACCCAATGTGACCATGCCCCATCCCTTGATCATTTGAACAATTTTATATATCCTTCCTCTATATTCAGATCAAATTCCTCCCATCAATACCCCATCCCAGACACCTCCCACCAATGATCCTCTGTAGCCCCATTGTAACCCTTCTGTGATCTAAACCTTCCTTGAAGATGAAGCCCAAATAATAACCAAATACAATTAACAGGAAAATGAATTAATAATGATAAGCTTAAATGAAAGAGATAAAACACATGGAAACTCAGAAAAAAAAACTAAAACTAAAATGTAAATAATGCACTGGGACATTAAAAAATGGGAAAAAAACAAACAAAAATTTTTAAAAATTATTACTATTTTTTTTCCTTTTATCACTGCATTATCAGATGTCCAGTCTGTACTGTGGCACCTTCCCCCTCTCATTCTGCAGTGTCTCCCAAATTTTCATTTAATTTTCAAAGAAATTTCAAGTCACAGCAATCTCACACACAGAATACTAGAGACTCTCATATACACAACCTCCTACCCTTTCCTCACCCCATATTAAAATCTTTTTTTGTGTGTGTGTGGATGGTAGCATGGTTATAACTGTTATACAGATAGTGAAACACAGCTACTAAATATTGTCAATGGTTTACAATATAGTTTACAATTTAGCTGGTACAGTTTAATAATTTTGAATGATATTTACCATGTCCTTTGTCCATTATTGTAAGGTAATGAAAAACATTTCCCATGACCACTAAATAACCCCGGTTTGATCTCTTCTGTTTCTTCCTCCACATCCCCCTAGGGCATATGACACTCCCCTGTCTGGACTCATTGGATGACAAGATTCATAGTTACATGCCCTGAGTATTCTAACCTACCCTTCCTAATCTACCCACCTGTTAACCCTGCACCACCAAACCCAGTAATATCACTACCCACCTGTCCTATCTATCAATATGCAACTATACGCTATCACTTAACCATAGATTAAGTCCATATGGGTGATGGCTCACAACTTACTCTTCTCTTTCTCTCCCTTGTTATCCTATCTTTGAGACAATGGTTCTCAGAGACTGCTCATTTTACTCAGTTCAAATCAGTGAGATCATATACTGTTCATCCTTCAATGCCTGGCTTGCTTCCTTCAACATAAGGTCTTCAAGATTCATCCATGTTATTCCGTGTGTTACCACTTTATTCCTTTTTACATCTGAGTAATATTCCATTGTATGTATGTACCACATTTTGTTTATCCATTCATCTGTTAATGGGCCCCGGGGCTGATTCTAACTTTGGGCAATTGTGAACAATGCCGGTATGAACATTGGTGTGCAATATATCTGTTTGTGTCTTTGCTTTCAATTCTTCTGGGTATATACTCAGCATTGGAATCTCTGGATCATACGGAAGATCTATTGTTACTTTTATGAGGAACCGCCAAACTGTCCTCCACAGTGGCTGGACCATTCCATAATCCCACCAGCAGTGGAAGAGATTCCCATTCCTCCACATCCTCTGCAACACTAATATTCAGCGGTTTTTTAATAACTGCCATTCTGATGGGTGTAAGGTGATATCTCATTGTAGTTTTAATT
Source organism: Cabassous unicinctus (assembly GCA_029593785.1). NCBI lineage: Eukaryota > Metazoa > Chordata > Mammalia > Cingulata > Chlamyphoridae > Cabassous > Cabassous unicinctus. The sequence goes on along the minus strand of JAQZBX010053717.1, from coordinate 1,090 downwards.
TGCATTTCCCTTATAGCTAGCGATGACGAGCATTTTTTCATGTGCTTTTTACCCATTTTTATTTCTTCCTTGCAGAAGTGTGTTTTCAGGTCACTTGCAAATTTTTTAAATGGGTTCTTTGTCTTTTTATTTTTGAGGTGTAGGATTTCTTTGTATATGCAGGATATTAGTCTCCTATCAGAAATATGGTTGCCAAATATTTTCTCCCATTGTGTAGGCTGCCTTTTTATTTTCTTAATAACATCCTTTGAGGTAGAGAAGTTTTTAATTTTGAGGAGATCCCATTTATCTATTTTTTCTCTTGCAGCTCGTGCTTTGGGTGTGAAGTTCATGAAATCATTTCCTATTACAGCGTCCTGTAGATGCTTCACTACATTACCTTCCAAGATCTTTATGGTTTTGTCTCTTATATTTAGATCTGTGATCCATCTTGAGTTGATTTTTATATAAGGTGTGAGATGGTATTCTTCTCTCATTATTTTTGATATAGAAATCCAGTTCTCCAAGCACCACTTGTTAAAGAGGCCATTCTCTCCCAGCTAAGTGGGCTTGGTGGCCTTGTCCCATATCAGATGACTGTTTATGCGAGGATCTATATCAGAACTCTCAATTTGGTTCCATTGGTCAGTAGTTCTATCCTTGTGCCAATACCATGCAGTTTCCATCACTGTAGCTTTGTAGTATGTTTTAAGGTCAGGTGATGTGATACCTCCAACTTCATTTTTCTTTTTCAGTATGTGTTTGGCGATTCGGGGCCTCTTACCTTTCCAAATATATTTTGTAGTTAGTTTTTCCAGTTCCTTAAAACATATAGTGTTGATTTTTATTGGGATTGCATTAAAGTTGTAGATTAGTTTTGGTAGGATAGACATCTTGATGATGTTTAGTCTTCCTATCCATGAATGGGAAATATTCTTCCATTTATTTAAGTCTTCTTTGATTTCCTTTAACAGTGTTGTGTAGTTTTCTGTATATAAGTCCTTTACATCTTTAGCTAAATTTATTCCTAGGAATTTGATTCTTTGAGTTACTATTGTAAATGGTATTTTTTTCTTGATTTCCTCCTCAGATTGCTCGTTATTGGTATACA
>JAQZBX010053716.1:0-18819 GCA_029593785.1 Cabassous unicinctus | reverse complement strand
CCGCTCAGGCCGGTGTGCCCTCACAAGGAGGCCTCGGGATGCGAACCTGGGCCTCCCATATGGTAAACGGGGGCTCTATCCACTGAGCCACACCCGCTTCCCTAAGTAACTTGCTTTTGATAGGAACCTACTGTGAGCCAGGACCAACAATGAAGATGATGATATGGTACCTGTGTTTAAGTACCTTTCTAAATATGATGTCATTAAATTTTTTTAAAAAACCTTTGGTTATATTTTCAGTGGCCTTAGTGTCTCACTCTAAAAAGGAAAGTGCTATAATCTGCTCATGAAAGGCTTTAAGCCTAATTAATTTATACTTATGCAGTTTCAACTGATATATTTCTGAAAGTGTCCAATTTCCCCCTAGCTATCTGTCTTTAACCAGAAAAGATTAATTCTCTTTTTCTTGAGCTTATTTACTGACAGTACATATTTTAAGTAGAAAATAGTAATAAATTTTTTTTCTTTCCAATTTTATTGAATTCATATTGACATGTAAGAGGAACATTAAAGTACCTGCATATGTATCTAACATATGGCTTTGTTGTAGTCTCACTCTTCAAATCTGGATAGGTTTGTATTTTTTTTTCTCTTTTTAACTTTATTTTTTACATTTAATAATTGAAAATATAAACAATAATTAAAAAATAAAAAAAACATAGTTGAATAGAAATGTATTTTTCTTTAGAATAATTTCTAAATATCTAGAATTATTTGAATTTAAATATCTTTGGAAGATGATTAACATATGGTCAGGTGATTTTAATCTTTGAAACTGTTTTCATTTTAAACAATCTATATCAAGGGGGAAAATACCTTTTTTGAATATATTTTACTTTCAAATACGTTTTTAAATGTACTCTGTCACATTCACTTTCTTTTTCCTCTTTTAATCTGAAAGTGATAAAGTGATTATGTAGGAGAGAACTTGATTGTTGGTTTGAACTACCTAGGATTTTATTTTACTAAGTATTTATTATTCCAACTTCAGAACTCTCCCACTTTGTGCACTGTTACTATACTGTAGTGTGCTATGAACTTTCAATTTGTCCTTTCCTTTAGGGGTTCATTTTCATTTGTTTGTGCCATTTAATAATTTTTTAACTCCTCTTGATCCCTTTCCCACCTAAGTTTCTGTATATAATCCCCACTTTTCTTAACCTGTAATTTAATCAAAAATGGTTTATTTTGCAGTTTATTATTTTGGTTTGTTTTACTTTGGTACATATTTTGGTTTTAGGATTCCTTTCATCCCATTTTATTATTTGCATTAGCCATATAAATTTTTTGTTCATGTTATTTCTTTAGTTCAAAAGCAGCATTTCACTTTGATAACAAGTGCATAGTCCAAACTGAGTATTTACAGAGACCCAAACGTATGATGGACGGTCATCATACTCATATTTTTTATCCTATTGTTTTTCATGTATTTTTAATTGGATATATGTGATGTTTATTTTATGCCACTCATTAATGACCTATTTCAATTGCTCATATCACCCAAGTTCCTCCTTTACGTAGTTTAAGGTAATGTTGCTTAATATAGGAGCCCTTTTTTGTGGAAAGGATTTTGCAAAATCAAAATCAAAATGAACTGCTTTTTCATGGGATTACCTTGTGAAAAGGACAGATATATAGAAATCTAATACTATAGAGATTCTGTTGAGAATCTATGAGTTCCTAGACTTTATGTTAGTAAAATACTGTATCCAAGGGAAGTCCTGTGTTATTTCATGTGAAACCTCCATGTTCCTTTGTATGAAAGTCCTTACAGGCTTTTCTTGGAATTTGGATACATAGTCCTAGGTTTAAAATTACACAAGAACTTGTGTTATAGAGTCTCATTAAGTAAGCTGCTGCTGCTGCTGCTTATAATTAGAAATTTTTTTGCCATTTGGTTAGTATATTGAAGGACATGACAATGTGGAGTTTGCCTAATTTGATCTTTCTAGTGCTGATGGTTAACATACAGATATTGGAGCATTTCCTACGAAGCTGTGATCATCTATAAATTTGGATTCTTCTGAAACTTTGTTGAAGCATTTCTTGGCATTGGTGCACACCTATGTCCTTTTCCAAAGTATGTTACTATTTAGGCATGCTCAGTTAACAGCTTGCTTATGGTTTGTGTTGCAATTCATCTTTGTTGGATGCTATCTTTTGATTTCTTAACCTATTTTGAGAAGTAGCTTGTGAAAATAGTTCATGTCTGCTAGTTCAGTTAAGAGAAATGTCATTATTAAATAAAATTATTATTAGGAATAGTGGCACTGTTGTTAGAAATTAATATAAAAAATACTTCATCAGACAGAAACAAAGAAATAAAAGTAAGGAGGTCCAGAAGACTTTTTAAAAAGTGGAATATTTAAAAACAGAATAACTATAGTTTTGGTGACCTCAGTGTAATTTTTAATTGAAATATGTAATTGTAAATAGGAAAAAGCTATGTATGATATCTTTGAGCCCTAATAACTTTAGGTTGACATGCATTGCAGTTATATAGGCTGCTGTTTCAAAGTATTTTATTATCTTAAAATTAATATCTGAGATGCATAAATGGGAGTGTTATGCATGGAACTGCTTTTCCTAGTCTCTTAGCTTTGCTGCTTTTGAGTAAGTTCTAGTCAACTTTTCCTTCCTCTGCATAATAGCTCACACTCTTAAGACAAGGTTAATTGATATCTGGACCTTTCTGAATTCTTCCCTTTCCTCAAGTTCTAATTTTTTCAGACTTTTAAGTCTCTGCAGTAATAATTTTTGTATCACAGATAGACAGTGCTGTGACAGATTATAGAAAACAATTCCAACTGAAGTATTGAAAATACCCTATTTGATCTAGCCCATTGAAAAAAACTCCTTTCCCCAACAAGTCTGGTGTTGTTTTCTCGTATTTTCCCATGGAGAGAAGTTTGGTGCTTTTGTATAGGGGGCTGTGCTGTGTCCCCAGAGCTCATTAAACAGCCTCCCCTGTTTAAAAAACAACACAAAACCTATTTGGGATTAGCTAGAATGGATTGAATCCTATTGCACCCTTGAGAGTTTGATGTTTTATATGTCTAAATATTGCAATTGATACAACATTCTCTTTATTATTGCTTAAATACATTGAACCAATAAAGATTTTAGTTCATGGTTTTATAGTCACCATAAATTGCAGGGTTCATCAAAAGCATTTGTAGGGGAGCAGGTGTAGCTCAAGTAGTTGAATGCCTGTTTCCCATGTAGGAGGTACCGAGTTTGATCCCCTGTACCTCCTAAAAACAAAACAAACAAATGAAAACACTAACTCAGGGGATCCTCGGTGTAGCTCAGTGGTTGAGTGACGGCTTCCCACATACAAGGTCCCAGGTTCAATCCCCAGCTCTAGTACCTCAAAAAAACACATTTATATGCCTTCTTTGAGTTATTCTCTGCAGAGATGCACTGGAATTTTTGTCACCCTGTTTATACTTTGTGTGACTGCTTACACAAAGAATTCTTCATTTAACTGTTCAATGGACTTTGAAGCATTTTGTTCTCTGCATTATTACATAGCAGCTTTACTAATACCCAAGTCCAAACATGTTGGTTAGTCTCCCACATGTGTGTCAAGCTTACCATCTGACCTACAAATAGGATATTCAGTTTTAAGTGAAGAAGCCAGCATCCTAGACACAGGCATTTTCCACCTAAGAACTGGAAAGCCTCTAACAAGCTGCAGCTGGTTAATTGAAGTTCTTTTCCAGCATTTACTCTTTATTTCTTATATTCTAAAAAGAGATATTGCTGAACTAAATGATCCTATTCCACAAAGGGTAAAAAAATTTTGGTGATTCTGGTATATCACAAGGTAGAAAAGAACGTTTGTACACACACATACATACATACACACAGTTTTTAACCTTTTAATTCATTTCTAGGAAGTTTATCTTAAGGAAAATGTCCTAAATAAAGAGAAAAACTTAATGAGTAAGACATTTATTACTTTCTTTATAGTCACCAGTAAATGGAGATAGCCAACAATGGGAGAATGGAACATAATACAGCTATTTAAAATGATGTTTCCATAATATATGGAAAAGTCATTTATAATAAGCTTTAAAAAGGATATAAAATTATCCTTTAAAATTATCCTGCATACATTGTGTTTCCAGCTATGTCAAAAATACATAGAAAAAGTCTAAAAGGAAATACTCCAAATTTTAGATAGTTGCCTTTGGGGTGATAGCACTCTGGGTGATTTTTTTTTTCTTCCTGCTTTTCTTTATTTTCCATACATCCTATAATGAGCATATTTTACCATTTTCATAGTGAAAAAGAAAGTAAATTTTATTTAAGGATAAGAAAATATATGCAATATTCTAATTTATTCTAAGATGATATTTTAGCGAGTTATTTTGAAAGAATTGTGTAGGAATTATTTATGCTTGAGTTTAGAGATGAACTTGAAAGCAGCTTTATGAAACTGTTACTCTGCTTTTGCTTGAGACCTGAAATGACAAACACGAATCAGTTCTTGATACTTACTTAGGGAATACTAATTTAGGCTTTAAGAACCTGCTCTTCTCTGTTCAGGTGTTGTCAGTTAGCTAATAAATGACAAAATGTTGTCAATTATATATTCTTGCTCTTTTATAAATAGAGTAAATGAATATAGTAAAGGCATAACATCGATCTCAGAGTAGCTTTCCATGCCTTAAAGTGTCTTAAACAACTACTGGTAACATTGATGGAACCATTGAAATATATTTCATGAGTTAATAGTTGCCTTAAGTTTTAAACTAGCTATCTCTCTTAAGCATGTATCTATATTGTTTCTCATATATAAATATGAAGGCTAAACTATAGCTTAGGGGAAATTTGTGAATACTTTCTTGAAATGCAAAAGAATACTAAGCAATAAAGTCAGTCAGAATACATTATTTCATGAATGGTAATACTTTCTTAAACCACAACAAAGGTTGCTTTGTGAAATGGATATTCATATTTGAAGAATTATTTATGAGAAATCATTTTGACTGAATTGGTAGGATTTTAATGTGATTACAGCTAGCTTTCAACCTAATCCCTTTCTTCCCCTAAATTAAAAAATAAGTGTAAAAATTTTTTATAAATCCTTCCTTAGCGAAGATGCATGATAATCATAGGGAGAGCAAACTGAAGCAAAAGCTGTAATACACTTTTGGTCTGTGTTCTTACTTTAATTCCTTACAACTCTGTTGACTTTGGAGGTGTAAACTTTGAGCCTCTCATAGGCCCATGGCAGTCTATGATTTGGGATGTTGAACTCAATTTTTCATAGATGTATGTTTGTAGTTTTCAGTTGTCCAAAATTCTAAGCATCTATGAATTTCATGACTATTAGTTGTTGGCCTCATTTTGAATGAATACTTACAGTCACCACATACTGTCAAGTATTGTATAGCACTGGTTTCAAGGACTTCTAGTGTTTTGGATATACACGAGCAGCCTCAGAGGGTTACATAGAGAATGTATATAACAGCTGCAGGTATCCTCACCCCATATGTGAGTGTTTTTTAAAAGTCCATATTGATAGATTTTTTTTTTTTGGTTTGGCAATTTTGCTACAGAAAACTTTTATTTAAAATAGAGAAAGCATGAGATACATTGTATCAGGTGCCAACTCATTTTATATGTGCTATGTTTAATTGAGAGATTTTATTTTGAGTCCCCTTCTTTTGTGTGCTGTGAACTGCAAACTGTGTGCATGTGTATAAAAGGTTAAGAGCCCGGGTAGCTGAGTGGGGTGCCATGCTGTTAGCAGACGACGAAGGCAGTATTATTCACCAGGTGCACGCCGTCAGCTCTATAGAAGATTCCATCTTCATGGAGTCATCTCATGGTCCACTTTTTCTTGAAGCCAGGTAACATTGCTCACAACCAACGGGTTGGCCTTGTTGGAGTTTTTCCGCGTGGAAAAACTGAAACTTAAGTATTCTCTTCCCTAATGTTGTTTTTTGTTTTTTTTGGGTTTTTTTTTGTTTGTTTGTTTTTTGTTGTTGTTTTAAATAAAACATTGCTTGTTGGAAGAACTAACTTGCAAAGTGGAATGAACCTGGGTTATCACTTTGCTTTGTAAAAAAATAATTATGTGAGGAGTGATTTTGTTTTTTTTTTTAATAGGAACTGGGAGGATGAGAAGCTGTATGTTGCTTTGCTGTGGTGATAAGCATGGAGCACTCTAGCTTGTATTCTAGACTTTTGTTTCTAGGGATGTACAGATTACATTTTGTGGTACCTAATCTGATTGTTCACTCTGACTATTATTGAGGCAGAGTAGTTTTATATAATTTATATTCTTGGCTCTTAACTCTTTTGCATGTGTCAGTGTCTTGGTCTTTTAATGATGTCAGACATTTGCTTCAAATTTATTTAACTTAGTTGTAAAATAACCTGATCTAGACAGTCTCTCTAAGCTCTTAATTCTGCAAGTTTTCTACATCACCTCAATTGTGTTCACTTAACTAAAACTTCAGTGTCATTTCAATGAAATGTTCCAACTTTTGTTTAAAGCTTTATCCTTTTCATGGTAAGCTGTCATACTTGAGACTCTTGAGGGTGCTTAGCAGTGTTATTAACTGAGCATGCTCACAAACTCAGTTTGTGGTAAAGGCTGTCCCTTTTCTTCTCATGCATAATATGGCTTCTTTTATGTCATTTATCTTCCAATCCACCATGCTACATTATGTCCTTTAGTTGATACCATTGTCACTGCCTGACTAACTCCAGGGTTTTGTTTTGTTTTGTTTTGTTTTGTTTTATTAGCAGTAACCAAATTAATGCAAACTGTTAAACCTTCCCCTCCCCTTGGGGATTTTTTTTGGTAAATTTTTATGGTGCTCAATGTTTCCAAATTGACTTTAATCATTGCTCTTAGAAAAGTATTGTCACTTGTCGCTCAACTGCTTACAAGATAGCTTTGCAGTTCCTGGGGACAGGAGATTGCACACTGCTTAAGTTCCATGAAAGTGACTCTCAAAATTGTCAGAACTCAGGCTTTTCATTTTGAGGAGAGCAATGGTATTAAAAAGTGGTAGGTTGATTTGTCTAACTTCTACATTTCCTATGTGAAGAAAATGTATAAAATTTTAAATGTCTGCTTCACAGTAGTAGCTAATTGAAAAGACTTTTGCCTTTACTAATGTTTACATTATGTCTTTTTCTTAAAATAATGATTAAGCAATGTAAGCTTGCTATATTGATAAATGTTTTGGTAAGCATTACTGTATGCAATTAGACTGACAAGTGTGCTAATACTTCCCTAAAAGTAGATTGTTACATAATTGCTATGAGTTTTCCACATTAATCACGTTTTAAACATTAATTATATTTTCTGACTACAGGCACGTGACACAAGCTGACCTCAAGAGCTCCACGTTTTGGCTTCGAGCAAGTTTTGGTGCTACTGTTTTTGCAGTTTTGGGCTTTGCTATGTACAAAGCATTATTGAAACAGCGATGATTAAAAAAAAAATACTGGCCCTACCAAAAACAATTGCTTTTATGTACATTCTGAATGCTTTAAATTCTGCTAAAAATATTGAGATATTTATACATGCAGAGTTACTTTACTAATATTTGTAATTCATGCATAAGAGTATTTTAATGGTAGCTATAACTGCAGTATTGGCTAGCATATGGAAAGAAAACAGCTTAACGGCCAAACTAAAATGGCTAGATTTCAGAGGCCAAAAGGGAATATTTTGTAAATAATGTACATATTCAGGCAAGATATGGTCTCCCAAACTTAGTTCTGGAAATGATGTTTCTAGACATTTTTACATGGTATTGTTAGTGCCCAATTGGCTCAGTCTCCTAGGTTTAAGTCAGCCCAGAGATAGTATTCACTTATGGATCACTTATTTATTTCATATTTACTCGGAGTGATCCTTTGGGTTCTATAAGTACATGAGGCACAATTTGCCATTTTCTTTCCGTTTTTAAAAACAATCAAGTCACTGTCAGCTTTCTTTCAGTTCAAGAAAAGAGGGTCACTTATGGTAATCTAGCCTTGAAGCCATTGTACAGTCTAGAAAATTGTATAGCTGAATGTGAGGCTCTCCTTGAAGGAAGGAGTGAGCTAAAGGCAATTAGCAGAGGCATTATCTATATAATTGTGTTGCCTCATTTGTCAGTATGTTGACTTTTATAGCCCTTTCAATCAAATGAGAAAAACAATTTGTATATTATCAATGTTTTTAGTTTAAATAAACAGTCACCATTACTACTGTTGAATTTGCTCCCAAAAGTGTAAATCATTCTATAATGGCCATGTCTGTTATAGTATAATTACAGTAGCTGCATGTGACATGAAGTGTTCTATATCTGGCTAGGATAACCTAGAGAAAGCACTTTTTTAAATGATAAAATAAATCTAATGAATATAAACTCTCATGATAAACCTATTTTTTCCATCATCAATCTTTTCAAGTATTTAAATAAATAACTGCTGTGTACTGTGATCTTGAGTTTTTGTGTTACAAAGTAAATATTTCTGTACATATGTGAGTGAAATCCTCTGATTTCTGTTTTTCTTACCTTTAAAGTTATTTTCTTATACAAAAAGATAATATTTATTAGGAAAGAAGGAAAATATGATTTGTATATATAAGGGAAGATCTATTTAAAAAGTTGTGAGGAAATCTGTTCTTAAAAAAATCCCATTTTCTCGCACTCATACCTGACTGATGTGGTTTCTGCTATGGTTACATGTTTTTATTTGCTCCTTTAACATGCATTTTCCCCATAGATGTTCTCATGGACATTTCCTCACAAAATCACACTTCTTGAGCAACAAGTAACAGCATAATTCACTTGTGAAACAATATGTGCCATATATACTTACCTACTTCCCTTTCTCCTCCTTCCGCCATTTCATTCTAAATCTGAGGAAAAGAAAATTAAACAAAAATCTAGTGACTCCTCATTTTTCCTATTCTGAGTTTCCCATTTATCAAATAAATTTTTCAGTTTACACAGCTTTCATTGCCCTGTTTAGACTGAAATAATGTCTTAAATGGATTTGCCTTATAGATTGTTGTGTTTGTGAGAAACAGGAAAGAAGGTAGTTTGCCAAGAGATGACAAGTGGTGTGTAATATATATGCAGATTTTTCTCTTTTTTTTTTTCTTTAACAATCCACAAGTCTTTTATTAATTTTTTTACACCTCTTATGCCTTGAATTCATAGGGAATAGGTTCCAATAGCTCAGGCTCCTTTCCATTGTTTCTCATGAAGTGTGCTTCTCTGGCTGGCATTAGTTGAATACAGGTACCTTGCTCTTAGGCTTCCTTCTTTTTCTGATTATTTTCCTTCACACGTTCAGGAAGCTATCTTGGCTCTTAGAGTGCTTAATATGCTCAATACGTACATTAATTCTCTTGACAAGAATCTTGCCGTTAACCTTTTTGTTTACCATGATACCAGCAGCATGCTGGGAAACATTGTAGGCTCTTCCAGTTTTACCATGATAAATTTGTGGGGCATTCGTTTTTGAACAGTGCCCCTTCCCTTGACGTCTACATCACCTTTCTTGTAGATTCGCATGTTTGTGACCAAAGGAACAACTCCATGTTTTCTAAAAGGCCTAGAAAACATATAGCACGTGCCTCTCCTCTTTCCCTTTGTGTTCGTCATTTTGGCGAATTACTGAAAGATGGCGGGTCCGGCCAAAAGCTGTCTTAATCTTTTAATTTGAAGCTTAAGTATTTTTGATTCATGAGAAGACAGAGCCAGCAGCCATTCTGTCTCTTGCCTGCTCTTGGTATGTCCCCCTCATTAAGCCTAGCAGTCTTCCTCACACTGTCAGTCTAGGAGGGGTGGATTAGCAGAGAGAATGCCCACTTGTTTCTCCTTTTTAACCTACAGACACATGTGGATGTTTTTCTCTATTTCAAATCCACGTTAGGAACTATTTAATGTGGGAAAATATGTGAATAAATACAGTAATAGGCTTCTGGCTTTTATTATTTGCTTAGAAGTTGCAAGTTCTAATAGTACTAAGAAAAATGAGGAAAATAGGAACTTGAACACTGAAAGGAAATCTTTCAACTAACACCAATTGCTTGCTTTGTTTTTTTTTAAGTTGGTACCAGGGCTTAAACCTAGGACCTTGTACGTAGGAAGCAGGCACTCAACCACTGAGCTACATCTACTCCCCAATGAAAGTTGGTTTTCTCATTTGTTTGTTTTGTTTTTAGGAAGTACCAGGGAGCGAACCTGGGACCTTTTTAAAAAAAAAAAATTATTTCATTTTATTTATTTATTTCTCCCCACCCCCTCATTGTTTGCACTTGCTGTCTCTGTTCATCTTTGTTTCTTTAGGAGACACCAGGAACTAAACATGGGACCTCCGATGTGGGAGGGAAGTGCCTAATTGCTTGAGCCATCTCCGTTCCTCTCATTATGCTTTTCCTCCTATGTCTCTTGTTGCAACATCTTGTTGCGATAGCTTGCCGCGCCTGCCCATTGCGTCACCTCGCTGTCTCACTCATCTTCTTTAGGAAGCACCAGGAACCTCTGTTCCCTGGCTTTGTTGTGTCTCTCATTATGTTTTTCTTCTTGTGTCTCTTGTTGCATCATCTTGTGTCAGCTTGCCATGCCTGCCAGTCACGCCAGCTCACTGTCTTCTTTAGGAGGTACGGGGAACCGAACCACAGACCTCCCTGTGTGGTAGGTGGGCACTCAACTGCTTGAGCCACATCTGCTCCCTGCTTGTTTTGTTTTTTTTTTTGCTCATTGTCTGCTTGTTTGTTTTCTTTAGGAGGCACCAGGAACTGAACCTGGGACCTCATATATGGGAGGCAGGCGCTCAACTGCTTGAGCCGCATCTGCTCCCCCACATTCTCTCTCTCTCTTTTTTTTTCACCTGGAGGTCCTGGGGATCGAACCCAGGTCCCTCCATATGGGAGACAGACACCCAACCATTTGAGCCACATCTGCCCCCAACACATTCTCTTTTAAATGGACAATTCTGAAGCTGCTTGCTGCAATATCTTAATAATGTGAAGAAACATCACTTTGAAAGTTTGTAGGCCAGTAGCATAATGTAGTAACTTAGTCTTACTTAGCACATCAATGGTCTATTGCTTCTTTCCATTCACAGGTTCCATTCTTTCACATTTTACCAAAAAAAAATAGCATCCCACATTGTTGATGCTTTTTTTTAAAAAAAAAAAAAATTTATTTTATTTATTTCTCCCCATGCCCCTCTTGTTTGCACTTGCTGTGTCTGTTCATCTTCCTTGTTTCATTTTGGGAGGCACTGGGAGCTAAACCCTGGACCTCCAATGTGGGAGGGAGGTGCCTAATCGCTTGAGCCATCTCCACTCCCTGCTTTGTTGTGTCCCTCATTATGTTGTCTCTTCTTGTATCTCTTGTTCGTCTTGCCTCATGACATCTTGTTGCGTCATCTTGCCGCGCCTGCCCATCTCATCAGCTCGTTTTCTTCTCTAGGAGGCACCGGGAACCTCTGCTCCCCGCTTTGTTGTGCCTCTCATTATGTTGCCTCTTCTTGTATATCTTGTGTCAGCTTGCCACGCCAGCCTGCTGTCTTCTTTAGGAGGCACCAGGATCCTAACTAGCGACCTCCCATGTTGTAGGTGGGAGCCCAGTCACCTGAGCCAAATCTGCTTCCCTGTTGATGCTTATTAATGCTACAATAAGAATGGGCTTTGATGTTAAGAGTTTGGGGAGCACATAACCAATCTGAAATGACCTATGACAGAAGAGGCAGGTGGAGTGTGGATATGTGTTGGCATATATCTACACATTACCTGTCAGGGGAAGGTACCAAAGAGAAATTATACTCATGAGCCAGGCCTGAACGAAATGAAAGCTTTCCTGACCTGAGGAAGACAGCTGAGTAATGAATAGCTGGGGGAGAACAGAGGTACGTGGCTTAAGCTCTGTGATGGAACCTTCAGAATGCAACTGATATTAGCTTTCATGCCCCTTTTGTCTCACTTGTACTAGTAAAAGTCTTTATAAAGGTGTCTTTAAAATACATACGCAATTCTTGAAAATAAGTTCTTGTTAACACATTTACTTAACTGACATTATATTCTAAGTTTTAATAGTCACTTTGTTAAAGGTGGTAGGGGCTAGGTACTTCTCGAGAAATACCACCAGTCAAGATGCTAAATTTATTTAATGTTTATAGTCTGAAAATTCTCCACACAGGTAGCCTGACCTTTCCAAATGCCTTGATCACCAGATTCACAATCCCAACAACCCACTTGTTAAAACCTCAAAGATTACAAGTAATTCTTTTATTTTTAACTCTTTATCAAAAGTCACCATCAATGAGAGCAATTGTCTGTTAACCTGTTTGGCCCTTTACTCTATGGAAATTTCTGACCTGTGAGTATCACGGTTATATATCACAGATTGCTCTAATGCAATTTCAGTCTCAAAGTGTCCCTTTGCTCCCAAGACACACTCAGACTTATCAGACCATTTGTCCCAGTTATTTTTGGTTCAGAATTTATGGGCACCTTACTAAAAGGAGAGGGTTTTGTTTTTGTTTGCTTTTTATTAGAGAAGTTGTAGGTTTACAGAAAAATCATGCATAAAATGCAGAGTTCCCATATACCACTGGTATTAGCCAAAGGGGTGCCGATGCAGAGTACCAGAAATCTGTTGGCTTTTATAAAGGGTATTTATTTGGGGTAGAAGCTTACAGTCACAAAGCCATAAAGCGTAAGTTACTTCCCTCACCAAAGTCTGTTGCCACATGTTGGAGCAAGATGGCTGCCCATCTCTGCAAGGGTTCGGCCTTCCTCTTCCTCCTAAGGCTCCATGGTCCCAGCTCCTTCCAATCTCATCTGTAGGCTGGCATAAGGCTTGTCTCTCTCCCCAGGGCTCGTTTCTTTCCAGACTTTCTCAACTGTTCAGGGCTTGACTCTCCCCAGGGCTCCAGGGTCCAAAACTAAATTCTCTGTGTTCTCCTCTATGTATTTACTTTCCTAGCTGTAGGCTAGCTGTAGGCAGGGATTCAAACCGAGTCGCTCTAATGACATGGTCAAATAAAAGCCCTAATCTTGATGTAATAAAGTAAAAGTTAAACCTCTGCATCTAATACAATCTAATACGCCCAGAGGAACAGGCCAGTTTACAAACTCAATCCAATATCGATTTTTGGAATTCATAAACAATACCAAACTGCCACCCCACCCTTTTAATAACACCTTGCATTAGTGTGGTACATTTGTTGCAACTGATGAAAGAACATAAAAGGAGAGGTTTTGTTTAGGAAACACTTCCTAATCACTTCATAGTGCCATTTCAGTTCCTAGCTGTATTTCCCAGTGTTAGTATTTTACACTGGAGATTTTATCTTCTCCGTTACAATAGACAGTGACTGAAATCCAACAGTGGAATTGAGAGATTGTCATCCCTTCTGGGTATGAAAACTGATTGTGTCTGCATATACACAAAGAGGCACAGACACACACACACACGTTTTAGCAAAAACATTTATTTACTAACCAAAGGAATGGTCCTAATTAAACCAACACTTTGAAATAGTTGCATGTAAAATAGTTGCATGTAAAGATAATTGAACACAATAATGAAAAAGCAGTATGGATATTTGCTCATTGAAATGAGCTTGTTTATTGTCACAGCTAATTCCTGCCCAAAAGTGATGGTGGAGTTTTTGTTCTACTTTCTCATAGGCCCAAGTACTTGTGACATTGTTCATAATGCATTCCATCACTAATTTCCCATTTTCCACTTTTCTTGTTACTGTGGTTTCCTTCCCATCCCCTTCCTGGTGTTGAACCAATGCACTGTTTGTAAAGTTGAGTTTTTCTGCCATTAGCTGTAGTTTCTTCAAATTTCTCACCTAGGTTGCAAGAAACTTGTTTTTAAAAAGCTCTCTCAGTTTTTATGGTGAGAGATTTACTGTCAGAAGCAATGACACAGTGCAGCTTGGCCGCTTGCACCCATTTTTTGCAGAACCATTCCGACTCCTACTTCAAGTATTCATCAAAGTCTTTGCTGTCCACAGGCACCATCTTCCTACCAGCTGCCGAATGGGGCTATGGTGGGTACAGGTAAGCAGGCTTGCAGAGTGAGCAGGATCTGGTGCAGGAGCGTGGCTTGCCGCCAATATTTTTATACATTGAAAAAATTCAAATTCCACAATAAAACTTTTTCAGCAATTTCCTATTCTTAGTTTACATATGTCTTTCATAATCAGATAACTCTTGGAAGTGTTTGTTATTAAAATGATATGGTTATACATACTGTAGTAGTGCAACTCATAGATAGGCAAACTTTTTCTGTTAAGGGCCAGATAGTAAATATTTGAGGCTTTCGGAACTACTCAACTCTGTTGTAGCATGAAAGCAGTCATAGGCAATATGTAAACAAATGAGCATGGCTGTATTCCATTAATATTTCCTTTATGGACACTGAAATTTGAATTTCATATCATTTTTGTGTGTCGCAAAATATTCTTAATTTATTTTTTTAACCATTTAAATATGTAAAGACCATTCTGAGCTCATGGGCTGTACGTAAGCAGGCAGTGGACTGAATTTGGCCAATCCCTGATGTCACTGATGAAAGTATAGTAGTAGTTAATGCATAGTAATGTTATTACTAGTGGTGAAAAAGAAAATTACTTGATTGCTTTGGAATTTGAGAAGGTACAATACTAGAAAGGACTTAAAATACTATAGTAGGTTTTTTTGTTTGTATGTAAACTAAAATTGGACAAGTAGGAGATGTTTGCTTTTTTTCACTTTTACTGACTATATTGCTCATCAAAAGGAGAGCATGATGCTCTGCCTGAGCTGGGGCTCACCTGTGAGGGCAGTTTGGCACTCAGAAGGTAAGAGGAGCATCAATTCCACTTCGAGAACTTACTTGAAGCTGTTCTTTTGGTACTTGTTTATTTTTATTTTTTTAAAGATTCATTTAGGGAAGCAGGTGTGGCTCAATCGATAGAGCTCCCGTTTACCATATGGGAGGCCCCGGGTTCGCTTCCCGGAGCCTCCTTGTGAGGGCAGGCTGGCCCGCGCGGCGCGTTGGGCTGATGCAGCAAGACCTCACAGCAAAGGGGAGATAAGCAGACACAGAAAAAGACACACAGCAAATGGACACGGCAAACACAAGCAGCAAGGGGGGAATAAATAAATATATAAAAATCTTAAAAAAAAAAAAAAGATTTATTTATTCATTTATTTCTCCTCCACCCCCCCTCCTTTGTTTGCATTCACTGAGTGCTCGTCTTCTCTTTAGGAGGCACTGCAACTGAACCAGGGACTTCCGACAACTTTGTTGTGTCTCTCATTGTGTTTTTCCTCCTGCATCTCCTTGTTGCATCCCCTCGGCATGCCAGCTCGCTGTCTTGCTCATCATCTTTAGGAGGCACCGGGAACCGAACATGGGACCTCCCATGTAGTAGACGGGAGCTACTCCTGATGTGGGAGGGAGGCACCTAACCACTTGAGCCACCTCTGCTCCCTGCTTTGTTGTGTCTCTCATTGTATTTTTCCTCCTGTGTCTCTTTGTTGTGTCATCTTGTTGCATCACCTCCCCATGCCAGCTCGCTGTCTTGCTCATCTTCTTTAGGAGGCACCAGGAACCGAACCTGGGACCTCCCATGTAGTAGACGGGAGCTCAATTGCTTGAGCCACATCCACTTCCCTTGTTTATTTTCAATTTGTCCAATTGTGTAATTGGCACAGGAGAAAGAGGTGAGGAAGGTGAAAGAATCAGACAAGAGTCTTTACTTTGAACTCTAGTTTTCTATGGAATTACCCCCTTGAGTGCATGGCAGTATAATAATGCTGCTGAATTCTTTAGATTTTAAAATAAAAATTTCAGAGCTTAAATAGACCATAAAGATCACCTACCCAACTCTGTATTTTTATGGCATAAATTGAGTCACAAAAAGTGGAAATGACTTATCCAAATCCACACTGTTAGTCTACCTGAGCTAGAACTGGAATCCAGATATCCTGACTCCCACTTCAGTACTCCTTCCACTGTAGGTGGCAGCCTTTACCAAGCTCACTTTATTTTCTACCTTTAGTAAATTTGCAATAGATTCAGTTTGATAAGTAAGACCTAGGGTACGGATGTGGCTCAAGCAGTTGAGTGCCTGCGTCCCACATGGGAGGTCCCGAGTTCGGTTCCTGGTGCATCCTAAAGAAAAAACACAACGAGCAGACAACAAGCAAAAAACAAAAATGAGTAAAAACACCAAGCAAAACAATGAGCAATGGGTGCAAATAACGAGCAAAACAGACGAAGCCATGGGGTGGGGGCAGGTAAGACCTTATAAATAAATAGATAAGTACATAAATAAAGGAAAGGGGAAAAAACACTGAAGAGCTTTCTTTGACATTTCTATTACTAAAAAGAGCTGAAGTTGGAAAAGCAACTTCTGGGCATCTTTCAGTTCCTCTGAGGCATTTTGCCTTAATTTCTGGTAGCTTGTCACCAGGTCATTGGTGGTGTCTACTTAGAGGATGCAGGCATGGTGGTTAGATTGATTTCAGATACAAATAATTGAGGGAAGTAGGAATATAACTAATCTTTTAAAAAACACTCAACAGTTTGTTATTAAATTGTTAATTGTGGGGAAAAAATTGCTTCACTTTTTATTTATAAATGGAAAAGTACTTTGTAATAGAGCCTTTAATAGGGGAAAAACTCCTAGGACAAGAGTTTTGTCACTAACTTAAACATTTTCTCTCTATTTCTCTAATCTGCCTCTGGGATTTCTATAACTTCCAGCCAACTATGTCCCAGCCACTTCCACATACTATCTAGAGCATAGGTGTCCAGAGTATGTCTTACTCTATTTACTTACTCTATTTACTGATTGCTTCTCAGATCTGTTATTTTTCCCCTTGTTTCTCCAAGTGTGGGCACATCACCTAGGAACTCGTAAGGAATACAGTGTTCAGGCCCCACGCCAGACCTACTGAATCAGAAATTTGGAGAGAGGGACCCAAAATCTGTATTGACAGCCCCCCACCCCCCTAGGGAGCAGGTGGTAGCTCAGTGGTTGAGCACCTGCTTCACATGTACAAGGTCCCGGGTTCAATCCCCAGTACTTCCTTTAAAAAACAAAACAAAAAAAGCACCCCCATGATTCTGAGGCACGTTCAAGTTTTTTGGGGATTGATAGACTTATTGTGATTCTAGCAATGGAAGAAATTATGTCATTCATGTGGAGGCAGTGGCCACTGGAGGTTCTGAGGGCAGGGAGAGGGAAAAACAGGTGACATATGGGGGCATTTTGGGGGCTTGGGAATTTTCCTGAATGAAATTACAATGACAGATACAGGCCATTACATATCTTGACATAACCTACAAAATTGTGCAGGAGAGAGTGTAAACTACAATGTAAACTATAATCCATGCTTAGTGGCAATGCTCTAAAATATTTTCATCAATTATAACGAATGTACCACACTAATGAAAGACGTTAATGTGGGAAAAGGTGGGAGGTGTAGAAAGCATGGCATATGGGAATCCCCTATATTTTTATGTAACATTTATGTAATCTAAATACTTTTTTTAAAAAAATTAAAAATATGTATTTTTAAAAAGTACAATTGAGTCTCATTTTTCATGGTAGTTATGGCCTATAAAACCTCTGGGAAACTGAATTAGTGAATACTGAACCTTTACTCCTAAGGGAAATACGGTGTTCGGTTTCTGTAAACCTCTGGTCATATTTCAACAACCAATGAATACATAACCTTGTTTTATGTGTGTTTCTGTTTAAAGACGCTTTATTTAATATATGTTGAATCATTAACATTGATCTCATGGCCAATAGCACTATAACTCATGACTGAAGGAAGCATATCTGATATGTGTATTTTCTCCATCAGGCATATCACAACTTTCTTGCACTTAGGAACACTGGACAGCACTTCAGCACTATGCTTAGGAGCCTTTTTAAACAATGAAATCACCAACAAAAAGCACAAAAATGCAAAAAGTATGGCGCTAGATATAGTGCAAAAAGGACACTTGTTTACAGTACAAGAACTGAAACAAGAAGGGAATGTGTCACCTTGTTTGGTCTCAGCAGGGAACATGCACGTTGGGTGACTCAATTTTTTTGTCATTCTCTATGTGTGTAGGAATGACTGTGAATATGGAATACACAAATAATAAGGATAGATTATAGTTCACTATACAGTTTTTGCCCTCAAAGAGGTTACGATGTGTTTGGATAACTAAGATATAAATTTACTAGCATTAAAGCGGTTAACTTTTAGGGCAATAATTAAATTATGCATATGAATCCTTCAGTGTCTGCCCATTTCCCTTAGGGTAAAACTCACATCTTAAGGTGGTTTACAAGATCCTGCAGACCTGGCCCCAGACCTTTTTTGCAGCCAAATCTGTACTTTCCCTGTGACTACGCTGTAGCTATGAAGAATGTCTTTCAGTTCTAAGAGTGCATCTTGCTCATTCTCTATTGGAGCTTTTGTAAATGCTGCTGCCTTTCTTTAGAGTCCTGTCCTCCCAGCTACTTGTTGGGGGCGATGTTGTATGAATATAACTATCATGGCCGTCTCTACCTTCTCTTTCTTTGTCTTCTCCTTCTCCTTCTTCCTAAGTTCGCGCCACAAAATTCCCGCGCGCGCGCGGGAATAGTCACCACGCCTAGGATCTCAAACTATCCAATCATGTACTGACACCTAAACCTTAAGGCACTTCCCTTTTCCCTCCCCTTTCCCTGCTTATAAAAGAGCTGATTGTAACCCGCTCAGCGGAAGAAGCCGCAGAGAAGCCATGTTAGCAGAATAAAGAGCACAGTTTTTGTTTTGTCCGTGTCTAG
>JAQZBX010053714.1:0-18815 GCA_029593785.1 Cabassous unicinctus | reverse complement strand
TCTTTTTTTTTTTTTTTCTGAGGTACCAGGGATTGAACCTGGGGCTGTGTACATGGGAAACAGGTGCTCAGCTACTGAGCTATGCCTGCACCCCATTACACAGCTTTTTATTTAGGTACCAGGTATTGAACCCAGGACCTGGTATGTGGGAAGCTGTCACTCAACCACTGAGACACATGAGCATCCCTCAGTTGGTTTTTAAATTAGTTTTGCTTGTTTTTTGTTTCTGCTTTTTCAGGAGGCACCAGAACTGAACCCAGGAACTCCCACTTGGGAGGCGGCCACCCAATGGCTTCAGCCACATCTGCTCCCTGGGCAGCTCTTTAAGTGAGTGCTTCACTCATCCTCCTGGAGGTGGTGCTAAATGGGACAACAGAATCATGTGACATTTTGAGCAATCTAAGTTCCTCCTTCACATTCAGTATGAGGACAGGACACCAAACCAGCACTTGGGACTGGATAACTCACTTTTTAAAGACAATAGCTCTTCTAAGACAGTAAATAGCACTTATACTACCCATTTCAGGGGCACTAAAAGGGTCCTCTGAGGTCCTAGATGTTATTTAAGTGAAGCATAAATAAATATTGTAATGCACAGGCCACATTAGGAACAGAAAAAGCACTACCCATAAGTAACATTGATTCTTTCAAGTCCGTTAGACCACTTACCAGAATGAAAAATGGCTTTTTCAATTAGTAGTATTAAGAATTAATATTTGTGGGCCCATGAAGTAAATCTGAATGAAGATGGCCATTAAAATGTTAACTTATTTAAAAACTGGATTTCAAAGCTACATGCACCTCCTTTAGTTATCCTGACAGACTGATATATTTTTCTTAAAATTTCCTTAGTCATCTTTCTTCCATATTAATGAGAAAAATGAGGGGCATAAACTAGCCAATAGCATTTGTTTTGACTCTGGAAAGCATTGCATTTGCAAAAGATTTTTTTAAATTATATTTTGTTTAGGTTAATATTAGAATTAGTTTTTAAATTCTGAGCATCAGTTGAGGTCAGAAGGAGGTACTTCAGGGGCACTTTAGGTGTCTAGTAGAAGCAGATCAGAAATGTAGAGCTAATAAAGAGGTAATATTAAAGTGATAATTCTAAAAACATGATGTTATAATCACAATGTAGGAAACCTACAGATGGTCACACACAGCGATATTAAAAACCAAATCTAATTTGCTTCTATTATCCCACAAAAGTAGAGATTACCTTCCTTTTCTATAAGCTGTAGGATCAGTAAAATTATTCTGAAGAAAATGCAATAATCTATAAGTAGAGCTCAGTGTATGCCAGAATTGAGCTCCAAATGTGTTTTAACTCAAAGTCTTACTTGAAGAATATATTTCAATATTCTAGGGCAGGGCTTCTCAAACTATTTTGTTTTCAGGAAACATTTACACTTAATAATTATTGAGGACACCAGAACTTTTGTTTAGATGGATTATATCTATTGATATTTACCATTTAAAAATTAATCTGAGTAATTTAGAAAGTATGTATTGACATAACAACAATAAATACATCACACGTTAACATGAATAGCACAGTTTTATTCAAAAATATTTTCCAAAACAAAACTAGTGGGAACTGGCAGTTTTTTATATTCTTGCAAATCTCTTGAAGAGAAGACAACTGGATTCTGCACATAATCTGCTGTGATGCTTCAGCTGCGTGTTGAAGAAAATCCAGCCTCCTCCACATATGTAGTTGGAAAGGGGAGGAGTACTTTAATAATCTTTTCTGATAATTGTGGATATTCTTCTTTTATACTGCACCAAAACTCAACAAGTGGTAGTTCCTTAAAGCTTAGTCATGAGATTGGAATTATGTCAATGAATGAACTTTTCCTACTTTATTACAAAAAAATTGACTGGTCTACCTTGCATTTTGAAGGGATCCTTCACCTATGCATGATTTTGAAACATCATCCATTGATCATTTGGAACATACCGTCTCACTGAGTTATGGAGACCTAACAATGATGATGCATTTGTCAAGACAGTGAAAAAGACACATAACATCTTAGAACTATAATGAAAATAGTAGGACCTCATGGAAGCTTGAAAGGGTCTGGAGACTACACTTAGATAACCACTGTGCTAGGCAGGGCACTTCAGAGTCTCTGTGGGGACTCAGAGAATCTTGACGACTAGGTCTGGGAGAGAACAAACATGCACTTGGAAATCATTCTCAAGTGAGTCTGATGCTCACCCTCATATGGTAAGGAACATAGGGGTGCACACTGTTTAGAGTAACTATACATGAAAGCCCCCTGTAACTTGAGAAAGTGGTTTTCTAAGTATTCATGTGCTTTATAATTCCAATCTTATGACATTGAACTGTGTTGTAACAAAGTCATAGGAGGCAAATCCCATGCATGTGAACTGTGGATTATGTGTTTGAGCTTAAATACCAGCTTCTAGCTTGGTTCTGTACCATAAAAAAAAATTCCTACATGTCTTGGACTCCCCCTCCTGCTGAGTGTTCTATAGCTACAGACTCCATGGTTTGGTGGCATATCAGCATTGTAAAAATGGTGAAGCTTACTTCCTATCAATTCAAAGCATTTTGGTTATTTAACAGTTTCAATTATTAATGAAAACTATAACCTACTTGATCCTAAAAAAAAGGTTTTTAAAAATGCTCTTGATCTAATGTTTAGAAAGTTTACAATTTTTTTTTTCAGGGAAATGATAAATAAATCACAATATCTCTAGTGGACCAGCAGTTCCTCCTCTCTTCTTTTATGGTGACAGTCTGGTGCCACAAACAAGGAAGAGACTGCAGGAGGCATCCCAGCTCCGGGGAGAGTGAGCCTGAGCCAGTGCCACATATCAGACAACTTAGATGTTTCCTTCACTTTCCACCTTTATTTCAGTATCTCAAAAACTGAGGAAAGCACATCCCCTTATTCAAGGACATGCAGAAGGTACTTGAAACCACAGGACAACAAGTTGTGTCTTCTTAGAGGGCCAGGGTAAGTATAATTTTATATTATTTTATACAATTTGCATACTGAAAATGTGCACATTTTGGAGCACAGTGCCAAATTCGTATGAATTCTTAAGACAAGAAAGAAACTGTCAGAGTGGCAACTTTTATTCTATGACCTAAGACATGCCTAGGGCTTGTCTCTGCTGCTGGAGTACAGCAAAGCTTGTAGAGTACCCATCTATTTACACCTCTGAAGAGAAGCTTTAAAACTGGCAAGTAAGCAATTGGCCTGTCCAGCAAAATTTTAGGAACTGGTTATATGCCACCCATCAATAGGCTCTTTCATTGTTGGCTATTAGTGGCACTTAATACACATCTTCCATTGGCAAATCATTTCTTGTCCTTTTGGACGTTGTGATGGTTTCAATAATAAGACCATTCTGTTGGCTAGAAAATAAATTTACACAAACCATAAGTTTATTAAATGAGAAATGCCCAGTTGGAAGGAATTTAATATTCATGGTAAATTTTCATGTTTTGCAAATTAGGAAAGATTTTATCTAATGTCCTGAAAATCCTTGCCTGTTCCTAAATTGACTGCTGTCCAGAATGCAGGAGACCAATGCTACCTGCACATTTAATCTACTGTTGAGCCTGACATTTTCCTTTATTTGTAGACGAATCAAACTTGAAAATCCTAACTCATCGACATGAAATTATAAAACCGCAGGCATAATATATGTTTAACTACTATAAAATTAGTTTCTTTTAAAAAAAAAATCTTTTTGCCATTTGAAAACATCCTCCATACACACCACGGAGGTTATTCAGAATACAAAATAAAATTTATTTATTAATTTTTGTTTCTGATAAATCCATAAAATGCCTTAGTTGTGCTTTTCTATTACAACCTGAGTCTCTGGCCAACAAGTATGGTCTGTACTCAAGAGACCAGGGCATGGTTTAGGTAAACCCAGACACCCCGGAGTTACAAGTAAGCCAGCAATGCTGGCCTTTTCAGGCTTGCCTCTCCTACAACTAACTCCTGTGAGAGAGGAGCGACTCCACACCAAACAGGGCGAATGAACAATGTGGACCACGGGTGGGTGGGCAAAGGGCCTGGCCAGTACCCTGAGGGGTAGTTAGTTTACAGAGCAGGGCCGGGCCTTAACGAGGACACATTCCCTGTGAGGCTCCTGCTGCCCTCTTCAGGGGGCTCTTTCCTTTACCACCCGCTAAACGCGACGCCAGCAGGGCATCCCAGGTATCTGGGGCACTAGCAAGTCCCTGCAGCCTGGCCTGAAAAGTCAGGGTCTGGGGGTTTGGCGACCACGGGCGATCGGCTCCCGCCGCGAGAAGCGACCTCCGCCCGAGCCCGCAGGGAAGACTGGAGGTGGCCAGAGCGCTCGGCCTCGGAGGGTCCAGGAGGCCCCCGGCCCAACGGCCCATCGCGAAAAAGGGGAGCGGGGAGTAGGGCGGGAAGGGAGGAGGGAGGAGAGGGGCACCCGGCACCGGCCCGCGATCGCCCGCCTCGGGCCCGCTATCGCCCGCCTCAGCCCCGCGGCGCCCCGCAAATGCCGGGGGGAGGAGAAGCGCTTACCCGAAGCCCGGGCCCCTCGGCGGGCCCTGGAGGGCGCCGGGGATGCCTGCCGAGCTCCCTCCCGCCGCCGCGCCTGCCTCGCTGCTGCTGCTGCTGTGGCTGCTGCCCCCGCCGCGGTCGGTGTCTGCAGAGCCGCGGCGGCGCGGCGCTTTTCCTACGAGTTTCCGTTGAGGTCCGGCAACCGAGAGGGCGGAGCGACGGGCGCAAACCCTCCGCGAGCGGCTCCCGCCTGGCGGGTGCGGGGGGCGGGTAGGGGGGGCGCAGCCCTGGGGCAGGCGCAGCCCTCGCTCCCCGCAGCCTCCCCGCCCCTCCGCCTCCGCCTCGTGCTGAGCCGCCGCCAGAATCTGATTTCTTATCTGTGCCCCGTTTATCCCATGGCCTCTATATGGAATAAAAACACATTCACAAATTAACATATTCCCTAGGAGTGACTGCTCTCATGGGAAATGCTGAAGGTAGGGAGGGAAGTTCTAACTTCTTTCCATTTTTTTCCCTGTAACATTCTTCTGTCTTTCTTTCCCTTTGCATGCCTCCTCAATTCATTGCAGCTTCACTGCAGAGCAGACAGCTGGGTGTTTGCAGTAAGCCCTGATATTGTGAGCACACTGTAGGTTTCTTCTTGTTTTTGTCGCCACTCTTTTCTGTATCTGTCATTCAAGCTTAGTGTACGTGCTGCTAAAGTGAACTTTTCCCGTATATAGGTAAAATCAGTTTTGCAATTAGATATACAGATTATATGATCAAAAGTGTAAACAATAGAGGGTTAGGGTCTTGTGAACTTGAGCTATTCATTTGGCATAGTAGGATCGATTTTGTCAGGGAAAACTGCTAAATAAGATTTTAAAATATTTACTGAATAATGGATTTTTACCTTGTTGGGTATTATCTTTTCAGGAGATCTCAGCGCTGTTGAGCTGCTGATGCTGACCATAGATGTTATTAAACAAGTGATTGCAGCCCATTAACAGGGCAAAGATATTGATTTAAATAAGTAAGTGGATCTCTTCAAAAGGGGCCAGTCTTGTTCTTAGCTAGTACATGTCTTTTATGAAATCATCTAATACTACTTATATCTATCTCATGGTTTATTTTGTATTTGATAATTTTAGCTTTCACCCCTGCCTTTTTCACTTTTTTCTTTACGGCAGAATGGCCTCATATCTTAATAATCCTAAAAGCATCTAACATTTAATGGATGCTTACTCTATTCCAAGCACTCTTCTTAGTGCACTAAATGTATTTACTCAGCTAATCCTCTCAGAAATTTATGAGGTTGGTACTGATGTCCCCCTCACTTGACAGATGAATAATCTGAGGCATAGAGAAGTTAGATAACTTCTCTGGCCATAAATAACTGGTAATTGGCAGAGCTAGATTTGAAATTAAGCTGTCTGTCTCTTGAGGTTATGCCCTTATTTTTTTTGCTATACTACTCTACATCCCTCTATTTCTTAACTTTGATTGTGGTTGCATGAATGGTTGCTTTATAATTTTTTATTAATGTGTATTTACATGTTTTATGTTCTTTTCTTTATATAATACTCCATATTAGAAAAAATCTTTATAAAATATGATTTAGTTCCTAATTTGCTTCTGCATAGCCTCCCATGATTTTCATTATAGTGATTTTTAAACCAGCAGTGATTTTGTTCCCTCTGGGAAACATTTGGCAATGGCTGGGGACATTTTTGCCAGTTGGGCAGAGGCCAAACATGATGCTAAACATCCGACAATGTACTGGACAGCCCCCCACAACAAATAATTATCCGGTCCCAAATGTCAGTAAAGCTGGGATTGAGAAAATTGTAGGGTCAGAATAGTACTTTGAATGTGGAGTAACATTTTGAATAGGCCTACATTGTGTTCTTGTCCTGGATCCCTCCTCTGTAGTCCTCAGATATTCATTCTTTCCAGTACCCCAGGGCAAGAAGAGGAAGTCATTTTTTGATGAATTTTGTTTTCCTTTTCCTTTGAGATTCACAGATCTTTAAAGCCATGCTGTTGTCTCCTGATGAAGGTATGGGGAAATGGCAGGAATTAATAATGTTATTTAGTGATCCTTTTGGTAGCTTGTCATGGAAATATTGTGACCTTAATAATGCTATCTGTTTTACATTTAGGGTGAAAACCAGGACAGCATCCAAATATGGCCTTTCAGCCCAGCCCCGCCTGGTGGATGTCATTGCTGCAGTCCCACCTCAGTAACGAAAGGTCTTGGTCCCCAAGTTAAAGGGAAAACCCATCAGAACTGCCAGTGGGGTGAGTGATTCTGTTCCTGAAATATTGATTGTATATCTCTTCTTCCAGAAATCCCTGTCTTCATGTAACACTCAGGTAATAAGGTGGAAGTGGGAGATTCAGCCAGATAAATACCATATACTATGATATGCTCTTAGTGAAGACATGAGCAGAATGCTATAGAGGGCAGAGAGGAAAAAACTGAATTGTGCTTAAAGGAGTAGATGAGGTTTTTATGCCTTCTTTACAGTTATAGATGAAGCTTCAATGACTTACCACAATATGATAAATGCTGGTCATCTTAACCTGATAGCTTTCAATATAATTGGTACTTATAAAATTTTCTTTCTTTTCTTTTTCTTTTTGAGGTACTGAGTCTGGGGGTTAAAAGTGGGGCTTCATATTCAGGAAGCCAATGGTCATCCCTCAGGTAGTTTTTTCACTTGATTGCTTCTTTTTTGTTTTTGATTTTAGGAGGCACTGAGGACTGAACCACTGACCTTCCATGTGGAAAGCAGGCACTCAATGGCTTGAGGCACATCTGCTCCCCTAAAAGGTCCTTTTAAAAGATAGTTATTGGTGCAGTGAAGTTCTATATATGGTAATTGTGAAATGATTGGCACAATAGTGAACTCTATGGAAATCCTGTGGATAGAGATGTTCCTTACTTAGAGGGACTAGGGAGAACCCAATAGAATGCCTGAAGCTTGCTTGACTTAAAAGTTTGCATTTGAATAAGTAGTGAAGAGTAGGCTCAAAGAATAATGGGTTCAAAGGGCATGGAGAGCTAAGGTACAGAGGTAGAAATAATAATGAGGTGTGTTCAGGAATCAGTTTGACTAGATTTTATATTTTGTTTGAGAAAGCAATAGGGCATTAGGTTAAAATTTGGTTTGGGATCAGCTGGTAAAAGATCTTAAATGTTGGACAAAGAAGCAAGATAAAAGTGAACTGCTAAAGGCTTTGAAATAGGGAATGATATGAACAAAGTATATTTTAGGAAGCTGAATTTGGAAGCAGCAATCAGGGTGGCTTGGAAAAAAAAGACTAGTTAGTACACTCTGGGTTTGACTTAGGTATGAAGTGTTAAGGACCTGAGTTAGGATAGATGTTCTAGGATAAAAGAAAGGATAAAGTGTGGTAGACAGGAGGAAAGAATTAATGGGATTTGAACCCTTTCAGAATCTGTCACCCAGAATTGAAGACTTTGTTCTTGATATGATTTAACAAGTTCAATCTAATTATTCAAATTGGGATATTATTCTTCTAGTAATCACAGCTTGTGTTAATTTGTTTAGTGGCCATATTTCTTGGATCATATTACATTTGATTCTAATTAAACATCAAACTTGTGCAAAAATATATCACAATCCTGGTCTCTTCTTTGCAGTTTATTGAAGTGTATTTCTTTTGTTCTGTTTTTGTTTTGTTTTTTTTTCTTTTTGTTGTTGCTGTTTGTATGTAGTCTAAAACTGTGAAATGATTCTAAAGTCTTCTTAAGAAAAACTAGTAATCCCATACCCCTCACATCCCATTTCTTCCCCAGGCAACCACTTTGAAATCTTAGTCAATTTCTTTGGCATTGATCTTCATATCTCTAAAAAAGTATAAAAGCTTTAAAAATATAGGGGAACATTTAACTTAGAAAATGTTTCTCTATGGCACCAAATGCAGGACCCATAAAAGAAAAAAAAATATTGCACTTCATAAAACTGAAAACTTTCAGTTTTTCAAAAGACATTTGAGTGAACGTAAATAAAAGCCACTGACCAGGAGAAAGTGTTTATATATCATATCTCTGATAAAAGACTTTTATACAGAATATATAAAAATCTCAAAGTTCATAAAAAAGAAAATCAAATTTTTAAAAAGAGGCAAATAAGCACATGAAACATGTTTGACATCTTAAGACATTATGGAAATGCAAATTAAAATGACAATGAGATACCAATACAGATCTCTTAGGATGGCAAAAATTCAAAAGACTGACCGTACCAAGTGTTTACAAGGATATGGAGGAACTGGAACTCTCATACAGTCCTGGTGGGAATGTAAAATAGTACAACCACTTTGTAAAACAGCTTGACAGTTTCATAAAAAGTATGATCTACATATGATCCAGCCATTCCACTCACAGATTTTTACTCAAGAAAAATGAAAGTATATGTCAATTGCAAGTCTATACACAAATGAACATAGTAGCTTTATTTATGTTAGCCAAAACCTGGAAACCAATCCAATGTACATCAACAGGTGAATGGATAAACAAACTATTGTATAGCCATACAATAGAAGCTGCTCAGCAATATGAAGTATTGAAATTCTAGTACATGCTACAATATGAATCTCAAAATAACTGTACTAAGTGAAAGAAGAAAGACCAAAAAATTACATTTTGTGCAATTCTATTTTTATCAAATTCTGGAAAATGCAAAGTTAGTGGATCAATTGTTGCATGGGGGTGGGGTAGTGACAGGAAAACAAAGGTAAGGGAGGATTACAAAGGGACACAAGGACATTTTTGGGGTTGATGTATATCTTCATTATATTGATTATGATGAAAATTTCACCGAGTATGAATATGTCAAAACCTATCAAATTGTATACTTCTAAGAGGCATGTAGTGGTATATCCTTGCAGTCCTAACTCACATTTCCTTCATGACTAATGAGGGGTTGGGATCATTATAGACTTGGACCCCTGAGAAAAATCTAGACTGGGCAGAGAGGTTTGGGAGCCACTGTGTAAGAGATGTTTGCCCTGTGGATTCAAGTTCCTCATTCAGGCAGAACATAAAGCATCAGGAAAGAAGAAGCCTCTGATGAATGGTCAAAAAAGTAAGTTGTTCTTTGATGAGGAAATCTAGGCCTTATTGACATCAAGAATCAACCATGGGTACAGATTCAGAAAAGCTGAGTGATAGCGAACCTACTTTCTATGCCTTGGTTCTACCATATCTAAAGGACATTTGCATCTAACTGGGAGAAAGTCCCCCAAAAGACTGAGGATTTGTGGGCTAAGCATTGACCTTGGGTAAGTAACAGGCTGGAAAGACCAATGACAGTTCACAGTATCTATCCCCTGATCCTAGAGAACTCCTCCATGGAGTCTCTGAGAACAACAATACTCTTGGCAAAATGGCCAGCAGGTGTTCACAGCTGTTGTATCATGGCCCACTGCAGTAAATGCAGGGGCTGGTAACTTTCTGAGAACAAGAACATGACCTTATTGCCTGTGGCTCCAAAGGTGAATGCATAGGACCATTTTTTCTAAAAGTGCCTGTGAGGTCCAGAGCCCTGTGGACAAGTGAAACAGCTTGTGAGACCAGAAGAGAGCTCTGAGACATTCCCACATTTCATCTCCAAAGTTGGCACCCCTCTCTGTAGAGGAATTATTGGGTGTTGAACATTTTGGCTTATCTGGCATTGCCTGAAGCTCTCTGTAGCAAGTTTAGGGCTAGGCATGGGCTCAGAGTACCAAAGAGAGGAAGGCACAATGCTTGTCCTTAATGAGCTGTAAGTCTAGTAGTGGCCCAGGCAATGACATGAGGTAAAGATGACATAAAGCAAATGGAATGAGTTTCATCTATGGGAGGCACAAGCAGTATGCCTTGATAGCCCAGAGCAAGAAGTATGTCCTAGACAGATTTGGGGTACCATGCTCTGCACCCAGATACCATCTCTGAGAGCTGTTCTTCCTATGTCCCTGATAAAGATCTGGGTATTGGTGGTTCTGTTGATATGATGTCATCACCCCTTCCTACTCCCCTCTGGTTGGACTGTGGATGATCACCATTTGAGAATGACCAATCACATACTTATTCTGCTATTTTGGGTTTGTGTCCCAGAGGACCTGTGCAATTTAGAAAGTTCTGTTCTGGTAATTCATGCCAAGTTGGGATCAGAGTCCATGCTACAAGCCAGCTAAAGTCAGAGGGAAGCAGAGATCCTAAATCAGATAGTAAAGTCACAGGACAGGGGAAACTGGAAAGATGGTGCTGAGGGGGTCCCAGAGACACAGAGAGGCAGAAGGAGTGAGAAAGATGCAATGTCCCCCAGATGTCCATTTCAAAATCTTCAGTTCCCAGCTGCATTGACAGTTTCTGTGAGATCTGTGTAACTTTACAAAAAAATATTTTATTCTTTTTTCCTTTATATAAGCAAGCTTGAGCATATATCTGTGTCATGAAATGAAAGTGGACTAACTACCTTGGTGTAAAGAGCTACATTTGGGAGAAGATAAAAGCTTTCCCAAGGCCAAGCATTTGAGCTGGGCCTTTAAAGAGAAAGCAGGATGGTAGAGGGTCAGGAGAGCCAGGCCTTGCAGGGACGGCCTGGGTGGGAATCCTGGTCTCCCCTTCCTGTGCCATTTGGCTCACTCTTCTTCACCTTCAAGGCTCAGCTCAAGCACCACCTCTTCAGGTGAGCATCTCTAAGCACCCACACACCACCCTGAGATGCTGCCTCATCTGTGCCCTCTTGGCACTATGTTCAGGTCCCCATTGCAGCACACCTCCCTTTTGAGATTGCCTGTTTAGTAAACGATAAACTCCTGGGGGGGTGGGGTGGCAGCTGAGGCATACAAAGATGAGGTGCACAATGCACATTTGAGGAAATGCCTTTTACTGAAATGTGTTGAATTCTAATCAAGTCCCCAGCTGTAGTACTTAACAGCTTTGTGACAGTCAGTTACCCCATCTTTAAACCAGAGATGGAACCCCCATTCTTGTTATAGCACAGAGCCAATGCAGAAGACAAATGAGGAACTGCTTTATAAAACTGTGGAGTGCCACACACCTGTGGGGGGTTCTTATTTGTTGAAGATGGTGGCCCAAAACTTTTCAGGGAAGCAGGGGTTTTAAGGGAATGTGGCCAGGAAACAAGTCAATTGTGCCATTGCTTATTAGTTGAAAGCTATTTAGTGTGGTAGATATGGAACTCCTACTTCCTAGGAAGTCCTGCTCCAGGCCCCACCAGCCAAATGCCCAGGACAGAATCTGAAGTACTTCTTATCCACATGGCCCAGTCATTCTCTGTGCCCCATCAATGCAGCTTAGACATGGCAGATGGGCTCTGTCTCCACCAGGGGGTAGTATCCAGAATGTGTCCAGCTGCTCCTCTGAGCCAGCGCTGAGGGTCCCTGGTCATTGTTGTTGGACTTCTCCCACACTTCAGTCCAGGTCACCCCTAGCCTCAGTCCTGACATCTTGGCTTCTTCCCCTTCTCCCAAGCCCAAGGCTTATACTTCAGCATATGCACACTTTGAGCCTGCTCAGGTTATGTCAGTCAGGTGATTGGTGAGATCACTGAACTAACTTGGGTTAAGTTCTTGTCACTTGTTAGCTTCAGGGACTTGGGCAAGTCACTTAACTTCTGTCAGCCTGAGTTTGCTCATCCATTACCTCCATCAAGCTAGGCTGGCAAGAGGATTTATCAAAATAATGTAAACAATGAAAAGATTCAGTGTCTGGCTTATTTAGGGTTTGCAATAGAGATTAGCTGCATTGTTATTAATAATATAATTTTTTTTTTTAGGTGATGAGTCACAGATATGAAGAAGTAGAACTGAAGGAAAAATGTGTTAACGTCTAGAAGGCAATGCACAGACTCAGGAATGCAGAGATAGAAGGATCTGAAATACTCCCCCAGTTCAGGAGAACCTCCTGTTAACATGCTTATGGCAACTTTCCAACAATATTGGGTTGCAACTGTGCTGTCTCCATTGATGAGGAACTCTCTCCCTCATGCCTACAGAGGCAGACATTGTCCTGAGTGTAGAAAAGCTTTCAGGGAGTGGCCTGAGTCCCTTTGAGGTGTTTTCAGTGCCCTGTCCTGCATCACCTAAGGTGGGGGTGATAGGGTACCAGTCACATATCAACACCCCAAACCTATGGAGACAACCTAGTCTGTCATCTGAGAGCACACTTACACACTTCCATGTACAACTACTTAGTATAAAATTTGGAAATTGAGGCCCAGAGAGAGAAAGAGAGGGATTGACCCAGGGCTCAGGGCTAGGCAGTGTCCAGAAGATAAGGTGGGGTTACAGCCTCCAAGCCAGGGCTTAACACCTTTGCATAGGGTTTCCTACATAGGCAGAAACCTCCAGAGGTTGTTTTAGGGCCAGGAGCCAAGGGCAGCCCCAGAGCACTTACCTGGTGGTTTGCAGTCTGGGAAGATTCCTGGGTCAGGGCTTCTCCCACAAGCAGGTGGTCCTTCACTCCTCCTCCAACTTCAAGAACTTCTCTAGTTGGAAAGTGAGGGATGAAGTCAAGGGCTGCAGATTCCTTGGGATCAGTGCTTTGGGTAACTTGTTGCTGCTCTCACCCTGCTTGACTGAAGGAGAGGGCACCAGGTGTGCTCTTAACTATTGAATGATTTCCAATTATGAGCACTGAATTAATGAATAGACAATCAAATGACGGTACCACAAGAGCCGTATGCCCCAAGGCAAAAGAAAACTCTCCTCTGGCACCAACATCCCCACTGAGACATTGAGACTCTTTGGGAAAATTGACTAAATGGGGATAATTCCTGCTGTGCATTGAATTTTGCCAAAGTAATCCAAAATAGATGGTATTCAAGCCAAGGTAAGTTTTTAACCTTCTAGGCCATGGATCACTCTACTCATACCATCCCTGCCACATCAGTCAGGACATCTAAACCTTGACCAGCCCCTTTCCTAGCTGCATGAACTTCAACTTGAACTTTCCCTGGTATCAGCCAGAGAGTGATGGTGGGAACTGGCTCTGCCTGCAGAACAGTGGCTTGGTTTGTGGATGCACTAAGTAAGGGCATCTTTCCTTCAAGGAATGCCCCAATCCACCCTGGGCTGGAAGGCAGGATCAAGTATCATGTCACAGCCAAGACCAGACTCAGCTGCGCCCATGGCTGGGATTCCAGCTATTCAGATAGTACCCTCCCATGGCCACTGGGTTTACTGTGCTGACACTAGGGGTGGTTGGCATGGCTTGCCCTGATTTCTTCATTAGATCTGGACATGAGCCTCACATGGTCATGTAGACCACAGCCTTGAGCCCAGGGATGTGTCACACATAATCCAGAATCTCCATATATATCCTTTTCATGCTGCTGTCCAATGGCTTGAGAACCTCAACCTCCTCTTCACTGTCATCATCCTCATCTTCCCCATAATCACACATGAGCTGCCCTTTTCCATCATCTGCCTTGGCTGAGCTGTAGAAAAGAGCTAGGGCCAGAAGGACACAAAGCATTGTATGTCCTAAAAGAGGGTGTCCTGGTCAGTTCCCTGCTCCCCTAGAACATGCCACCATGTGGCCTGAGTAGCCTGTTAAAAATGATTGGTGTCGGGGCTCAAGCCCTTGAGGAGCTGCTTTGAGAAGTATCGGATGGAACCTGGGAATCTGTGGTTTTAACATGGGGGAAAAAATCAAAATATACAAGTTTGAAATCAATTTACCCAAAAATCCTTGGGCAAGTTTCATCGTCACCCGAAGAGCGCACAAGCCATTTTGTATGACTACGTTTTCCTAGTAGAAGTGTCTTTCAGTGATTGAATCATGTATTCCACAAAAGAATCAGCATTCCTATGGTGTGACCCCATTTACTAATAGGACATTTTTAAGGTCCTATTATTAGTTAAGGTGTGGCCTCATTTGTGAGTAGCATCTTTAAAAATCCTATTTAGATGAGTTCAAATTGAATCAAGTTTGGCCTTAAATCCAAAAGGCTGAAGTCCATATAGATAAAGTAACTTGGACCTGGAGCCCAAAGTCAGACACTAGGAGAAACCAGAGAGAGAAAAAAAGCGAGAAAGAGAGACAGAGATAGAGGGAGAGAGGAGAGAGAGAGAGAGAGAGAGAGAGAGAGAGAGAGAGAGAGAGAGAGAGAGAGAGAGATGGTCATGTGATGGAGACATAAATGCATGTACAAAGCACTGCAGAATATTACAGACTCTGGGAGAAAACAATCACTGCCAATACCCTTGTTTGGACTTCTAGTCTCCAAACCTGTGAGAAAATAAAGTTCTGTAAATAAACCAACAAATGTTCTTGGGAAGAATCCCAGCTGGGCCACCTCAGGCCTGCCCGAAGAGCATTAGGTCTGAATTTTTTGTAAATACAGGTGTCAGTAGAGATCAAAGATTGTGGAAACTAATGTTTTAACATTTGGGAGGTGCCACCTTAATGAAGGACATTTACAGGTGACTGTAGCTCCACCTGCCATGGGCCACTGTGTCTTAAACTTCAGGTCCAACCTGACTGGCCTAGGCCTCCCTCCCCTCATGCTACAGTTCAACATCACCCACGGTGTGGCAATTTGAAATTATTTTATGAATACCAATAAGAGAAACATTATGTATTTAAACTATCTCTTCCTCTGGGTGTGATATACTTTGATTGCATTAAATTCAGTTGAGGGTCCTTTGATTAGATTGTTTGATAAGATTCCTTCAGGGCTTTTGATTGGACTATATCAGGGAGGCCTGATTCAGGTTGAGTCTCTGATCCCTTTCTGGGTCTGATATGAATGGAAACACAGAGAGAGATACACAGAAAAACACAGGAAAATATGCTGTCATATTTGCTTCTGCCATGTCAGAATGATAGGCCCAGTAAGAGACAAGCCCTATGCCACGTTTGTCTACAGCAGCAGAAAGGCAGAGACATCGGCAGAGATCGGTGGCCTTCTTGCTTCACCTTGTAGCAGCTGACTTTGGTGAGAAAGCACATGTTAGGGTGCCTCCAGTTCGATTGTTCACAGTCTTGTAAAATTTTGCCCCAAATTAGTCCCCTAATAAATGGCAACCCATTTCTGGTACTTTGCAGTGACAGCCCTTTGGGGGGCAGCATGGAAGGAAATGCAAGTATCTGACTCTGCTGCCCACCCACCTGCCCTCAGCACCCTCTCCTCCCTGTTGGGCATCTGGATGGACCAGTACCCTGAGGATTTCCTGAAGCCATTACAGTCTCCTTGCCTCAAGCTGCTGGTGGTCTATGCCCAGGTGCATCTACCTGGCTCTGCGTTTGAGCACCATGCCATAGCTCTCCTTTCACAGATGAGCCACCCAGAGCCCACTGAGGCAGGCCCAAACAATGAGGAGGCCCCGGGGTGGGAGGACATGAGCTTGTGGGGTGCGGCTGGGATTGGACACATAGGTAGGAACTACCAGAGTTTGCCCTTGGACCAGGGCAAAGAGGAGCCCCAGACAAGTCAGCTTGGAGACTGCCTTCTGGGAACACTCTTTGAAGTGGATCTTACCCTAGAGATAGTGGGATCTTCTCTGTATTTGAAAGACACTTGGAGCCATTCATGGTGTGGAACCTCCCTCTTCTCCAGCTCTTTTGTCAGCCCCAGAGCGGCAAATGCCTCCAGTGCCACCTCTAGCACAGGTTCTTCTGCCTGCAGCAGACACAGGGACTGTTCCAGAGCCTGAATCAGCTCCATCTCCACCTCTGCTGTCACCTACCAAGTTTGTGCCAGTGCTTGGTCTGGAAATAGAGCCTGATGCATTACCTCATGTTGTACCTCCTCCTGAGCTGAAGGTGGCTCTAGCACCACCACAACTGCCACCCACAGAGTTTGGGCCCGTGACTGCCCTGGAGCTAGCCCTTCCTACTGCATCAAGTGGAGCACCTGCTCAGGAGCTGCAGACAGCTACATCACAATCAGTAGCACAAGTTTCAGAGCCGGTGGCTCCCAGATGACCATCTGATGAACCATTTTCAAAGCCAGAGGCAAGTCCAACTCCACCTATATTGTCAACTCTACACATATTGTCACTGCCCATTCTGGGGGTAGAGCCTGCTCCTTCACCATCAGAAGAACAGTCTACAGAGTTTGAAGAAGCTTTGGTGTCACCTCCACTGCCACCTAAGGAGGTAGGACAAATGCCCATTCTGGAGGTAGAGCTTGTGCCATTCCCAGATGTAGCTCCTGCTGCCAGGCTGGAGGAAGCCACGTCACCATCTGTATCACCCGTTCCTGAGCTGGAGGCAGACCCATCTCTACCTCCAGTGCCATCTACACATTTATGGCAGTGCCAATTCTGCATCTACACCCTGTTAGCTGACCTTCACCGCAATGACTCTTGAGTCAGAGGCAAGTGTGGCACCACCACCAGAGCCACTGCCAGAGCTCACATCAGCACCAGGGCAGGCTACACCACCAGAGCCTTCTGGCCTCTGTGCTGAGACCTCAGAGAACAGGCTGAGTGAGGAGAAGGCTGGCCTGTTGGCTTTCCCTCCTGAGCTGGTGTCAGAGCAGTTGACATGGATGGATGAGGTGAGCAGCTGGCCTCAGCAGGGTGGAGCTGGGTGGATTTTCCTCTTGGGATCTGCTGACCCAGCCCTACCATCTCCTGAATCAGAATCTTATGAGCTGGGCCCAGATCCTGGCTCCACTCTCAGCATTTCAACCTGGGCAAGTTTATTAATCCCCAAGCCTGCATTTCACACCTCTGGAGAGTAGATATAGGACACTAATGAAACCTGCCACATGCACTGACTGTGAAGATGACATGAGAGCAAAGAAATAGAAACCTGAGGAGGCTTGGCCCTGGGGGGATGAAGGGAGCTCACTGAGGTTAAGCCAGCTCCACAAGTGTGCCACTCTCTGCTGGGGGTCTCCACTGCATCAACACTAATAAGCCCCTGATGTGGAATGGATCCTCAGGAAGGCACTCAAAGCCTCTGTTCCAAACAGGGACCATGCACCTGACCACAAGCAGTCCCAGGAGGCATTATCAGGAGGGGCATTGGTGCAGCCCAGGCCTGTGGCTGCAGGAGGCACCTCGGCTGCTGGGGTCTTTGAGATGGACTTGTAAATGAAGCTCTCTCCTCCCCACTAGCCTTGTGGCTGGGGTCCCTAGAGTGCTAGGTCCCCTCAGGGAACAGAGAGCCCACCCTGTCCTCAGCCTGCTGAACTCCACCTGAGACCATTGGACACTGGCCTCGGTCTGAGGGCTTCCAGGATCTGAGCTAGGTGCGGTGGGGCGGGCTGACATCCCCACCTCCACAGGAAGTGTTCAAGAAGGTGGTGCCTTATCACTGTCTGGGCTCCATCTGGTCCTGGCACAACAGAATGTGTAAGAAACACATGGCACCCACCATCCATTCCACCATCATGCAGTTGGACTGTGTGATCAACTGTGTCACCTCCACCTGCCACAGGAACCAGAGTGTGAAGGCCCCAGACAGGGCCAGGGTGGTGGAACACTGGCTCAAGGTGGCAAGGGTATGCTCAGGGGGCTCTCTCTGGAGTCCTGAAGCCCCTCTTTGTTCCTATCAGATCTCAGGACTGCAGGCCCTCCCTGGCCTGTAGTACAGCCCTACACTCTCCTCACTATCCAACAAGGCTACTCCCCTCAGTTGTGTGTGGGTGTCACTCTGTATCCATGGTGAGACTCAGGGTCTCCCTCAGTGTCTGTCTCATCCAAGAGGGGAGATGTCAGCTGAGGGAGCTGAAGCTGGAGCAGGGGGCACTCAGACCATCTCTCACGACATATCTTTCTCCCTTTCCAGGAGTGCCAAATCCTCAAAAAGAAGTCCTCATTACACGTCATCATCTATGGTCTCCAAAGTCACTCGATTCTCTGCCTGGTGAAGATGTGGGATGAAGTTTCCAGGTGGGCAGCCCTCTCTAGGGGACACCAGGTTGGACTAGGGAGCCCACAGGGACACCTTTCAGGGAGCCTGGGAGGCAGCAGCTCCTGGGCAGTGTCCATGCAGGGTGGAGCTCTAGGTCTCCATATCACCTGAGGTCAGCTGTTCTGCCTCAGCACTGATTCCCTCCTCTGTCATTTATGGAGTTGAGCCAAATGGGAACATGTTAAGTGTTTGCTTCTCAGCAACACTCTGTCCAATTTAAATCTACACGTGTAAAAACCAACTGCTCATGAAATGGGGATGGGGGTCACTGTTGTGCCGATGTTATAGCTCAGCTCCCAAGTCCACACTGTCCTGCAGTGCTCAGAGCTACCCAGTTCCAGCACCACCCACCCAGACAGTCTGAGTCCCAGACATCAAAAATAAAAGGGATTAGCCCTTATACC
>JAQZBX010053713.1:0-18820 GCA_029593785.1 Cabassous unicinctus | reverse complement strand
TGACGACAGCCTTTGACTTAGCTCCTAGATTCAGCTATGCCTGACGTTGAATGCTTAAACTTTTTTTGTCGACACACACCACAATTTTCCTTCATTCTTCCCTTCCTTCTTTCCTTTTTTTGTTGTGTGTGTGTGTGCATGTGTGTTTAATGCTAATTGTGTTTTTGCAGCCAAAAAGTCCTGGCAAATACTGCAACTCAATGCTTGGGTTTTTCTCTCATGTCCAGATAAAAACTGAAATTTCAATTTCATAAATCTTGCATGTCAATTAGAAAGAAGGCAAAATCATTCAAAGATGGCATGTGGCCCTTGTTAATAGAAAAAAGGAAAACAAAGATCTAGATTACTATTTAAGGCATAATGCCAGGAAGCTAAAAGATTGCCTACTTCTAGAACAGTTACACTTCCGGAGTGGAAACTAAATTTGGAGAACAGAATAGTCTCTAGGTTCCAAATGAAGCCTAACAGGCTGGTTCGGAAAGGGGAGGAAAAAGGACTGGGAGCAACGCACCTTGAAAGTCCCAGAAGCTCCAAGCTTCTTCCTAAATTCAACTCAAGGTCACTTTCATGAAATGTGTTTAATGCAGCTTTATGAACTTTTGGTCTTGGCTTCCCTCATGCCACCAGAGATGGCAGTGTGGTGTGAAAACTATTTTATTATGAACCATAATCTGCCTTTTTGATAATGGGGACAGTGATTATTTTACAACCATGCCTTTTGAGCGCTGAGGCTAAACAATGCCCATTGGAGAAAGAGAGGAAAATTGTAAAACTTCTTTCAAGATTTCTTAATTGGAGCATGGAAAGTATGGGAAATAGCAACTAGAAGTTGTCAGTGGGCTGTTGATTAACAGCTACAAATATGATTAACAGCTACAAATCGAGACATAGAGGCTCTCAGGGGAGCAGACAAGTAAAGGTGAGAATTGTCCATGATGGGGTTTGAATGGTGTCTCCATGGAAGCAAAAACCCCATGAGCTCAAATAACTTTATTTAGGATCCCTCCCTCAAAGTGAGATTGAAAAGCAAAACCAAAAGGGGGGGTCCTATGCTATGCCCTTGTAGGTAGCAGCTATATCCTGGGCATATGTGGAGAAAACTAGATGATTACTATATGTATGGAATCTAACATTTACATTTCCTGAGTCTTGCTACTTAATCCTCAGAATAATCCTATGAAGTAAGATAGCCAGGGAAATTTGGGAACTGAAAAGTCAAGTATCTTGCCCAAGATACGTGTATTTATCAGTAGTGAGGCCAGAATCTAAATTCACATTCTTGTGGTGAAGAATTTGACACTTAAATCCTTTAATGATGACCTTGATAGTGACCAGAATCCAAACTATAAGCAAGAAGCAATCTTAAAACCTCCTTTGCTCTAGAGGTGTCCAAAAGCACAGGTTTGAATCAAGACATGGGGCGCTTGTTAGGAATGAATGAGAGAAAACATATAAAGTATTTGCTGCCTGCATATATGATAAGTATATCATTATCATTATTATCATCAAAAATAACATTTGTCATTATTATCATTACTATTGTTCTCTAAATAGTACAAAATTTAAAGGCTATTTTGTTTTAGAATTCTCTAAAGATCACAATAAAAGTCTACATTAAAAGAAGAATACTAACAAAACAGGTTATGTGAGTAAATTCTCCTACTACAGGAAATTTCTACACAATTCAATGTTAACTAGAGACTGCCAGGGTCGGGATTTGAAGCCAGATCTATCTGATCCCAGGGTCTGAGCATATTCTTCCATGTGTCCATGCTGCCCTTTGCCCCTGAGCCTCTGCTCACATGGTTCTCCTTGCCTAGAATACCCCCTCTGTCCTCCTTTTCCATTTGGAAAGATTTCACCTTTAAACCTTTCTCACACTATTATGAAGACATATTCCAACATGTACAGCATTCTCTTCAGATGGCCATCTTTGGTACAGTTTCCGTCTTTCAGACATTGGACCATAGTCCATTGCCAACTCCAGTTTTCTACTTCCTCATACTATTTCACTTCCCAACCTTAAGTATTCCACCTAGGTGATCCCATAATATCCAAGGCAGTGCCATCTTTGGACATTTCAGAGTATATTATCATTTTTTTCTTTTATTACATGTGTTCCCAACTAGACTGTGAGCTCCTTAGAAGCAGAAAACTTGGCTTATTCAACTTTGTATTCTGGGGATCTACCATAGAAGCTGGTTCATAATAGGGGTTCAATGTGTATTTATTAAATTGATGAATAGATAATTCAACTCTAAAGTCAAGACTTATTTAATAAGCATTATTAGAAATCTCCATACACCTGCCATAAGTGATAAGGATTATCAGAGCCTCTCCTCACAAAAGCTAACTTAAATTACAAGTGATGCTGGTTCCTATGGTTAAAAACACACCCACATTTCAATTAGGAGAATTAAAATGCCTTCAAGGTCCTGCAATGCACTTCTGGGTGCATACAGCAGAACTCTTGGCTCACTGTGTGGTTTCACATATAATTATTGTCACTTATCATGCCCAGCCTTGAAAATTGGCACATGCTGAAAGGAATCTCTGGAGTAGGAGAAAATCCTGATTCCCTGATATGTTCCAACAGGGACAGAAGGATTGCGGCTTCATTTCCTGCCAATTTTTAAATTATGAATATTTTTGTGTGATTATAAGTAAGCAAGTCAAGCCTATAAAGGAATCAAACAATCCAGGAACATGGAAACATAGACTATTGTTTTCCTTCCCTCTCCTTCTCAAATTGATTTATTTTGTCTTTGCAAAATAAAATAATATCAGGAGGTAGGAAAATTACACTGGAAAGTTTAAATTTACAAAATCAGAGCAAAAGGAAGTTTGTTTTCTGTTACTCAATCAAACCACCCAAATGGACAATTCTGTTCTGGTTTCATTGGAACTATGGAGACATTCTTTAGGTAATTTAAGCCCTCCTTTATGTTAAAAAAAATTTTTTTTTTTTTTAATTTTTGCATAACCCTCTCAAATACCTCTCCAGATTAGATAAACTTTTTAGGACCTGCCTCTTTGAAATATTCATAGTAAAATATAGAGAGTTTAAGAAGAGTTCCTAATACAGAAAAAAATGATAGCAGTGAAAGCAGATTTCCTTTCAAGTTTCTGAAGTGAAATAAAAAAGCTTAGACTTTAAGCCATCATTTTGTAGTAGTCTGAAGCATGGCTTTTGTTATGTTAATGAAGCACATACTACTATTTGAAGACTCACTATATTTTCCTTTCATAGGAAAGCACTTTTAGAATCCAGACAGATTAGGTTAGGGCAAGACTACCTTTCCCATCACCATTTTATAAGTAAATCTTCCAACGTCCAGCCTAAGCTAGTTAGTTGAATTAATGAGAGCAACAAACAAAGAAACCAAAATTAGCGATAAATGCACTCAATGGAGAACTTCATCTTACTCCAAAATCTTCTCTCTTTTTTGTCGTTTGAATGTCATTGCTAAATATAAGATGGGAATGCGTTCTTGTATACTACCCTTTATGTTTCAGTCTCGTTCACAGACTTTCTGACTCACCCCTATTCATGATCAAACATAAATTGCACAAAAGGTTTAATTGCATCTAGACTTTAATAAATATTCTATTTGGGATCTGCAAATAAGACTATAGGAAGGTGGGGGAATCTTTTTGTTATGCAAATACAAGGCAGTGGAAGTTCTGTCTAAAAGCCATTTAGCTGAGCCCTCAAAAGCAATGCTTCAATGGCCTTTTCTTTTTTTTTTCTTCCAGGAATGTCATCCTCATTACAAGTCTGATTATAACATCCTTATTTTGTGGTCATTTGACAAATAAGTTCTTCCTGAGATGAATTTTGATAAAATATGTAATGATAACTTCATGTATTTTTTATAAGCTATCTCAAATGAATTTCTTTATTCAGGGATAGAAGGTTAAATTCTTGATCAAAAAGTAGACTTTGTGCAGAGGTTTCTTCAAAAGAACCTATCCTCTCTGCAAGAGCGAAATGCTGGGCACATCTCTTGTGTTAGTTCCTTCATTCAATGGGATACTAAACTCTGCATAATATTGGTAATAGTTTCCATTTCCTGACACTTACCTCATGCCAGACACTGTGCTAAGCATTTTATATACATTAACTTGATGCATCTTCACAAGAAAACATTGCATTATTAGTGCTTTTATCACCGATTTCAAACTTCATGAATTGAGGATTAAGGAATTAAGAATCACACAGCTAGTAGAGCAGGATTTGAATCCAAGTCTGTCTGATTCCAAAGGCAGAACTCCTAACCTCTTATGCAATGTTAGGTATTTTAGATTCTTGGTTTGAGTGTTCTTTTTCTTTTGGGAAACAACTAAATGAATAAAACAGAAGGTACTTGGACATGTTTTGCCTAGTGAACTATGTCTATAAGGGTCAAAAGTCAATATACAGAGTATGACAATAACATGGGTAATTATGGGGATAAAAACATTGAGGCTTATCAATAAATTGTGGAATATAGGTTGATATGGGGGTATCCGAAGTTTGCCTTTATT
The DNA here is from genome assembly GCA_029593785.1 of Cabassous unicinctus. Classification (NCBI taxonomy): domain Eukaryota; kingdom Metazoa; phylum Chordata; class Mammalia; order Cingulata; family Chlamyphoridae; genus Cabassous; species Cabassous unicinctus. The sequence continues at coordinate 14,293 of JAQZBX010053713.1, read as the reverse complement.
ATCTAGAGGACAGTCAACCTGGGCAAGATTAGGGAGAAAGCCAAACCCTTACCTGACTACAATTTCTCTTTCATTTTTGAACTTGTTGTCCCTACACGAAACTAATTTTAAGTTCACATATTTTGAGTCATGAATGTGGGCACAATTTGAACATTCATCACTTTTAATTATCCACCCAGTAAAATGAGAGCAAGGAACTGAACACTCTTGCCCTCAATACCCCCGCATCCAAGATTGAGCCCTGTGATAAACCTACCCATGACGAAGTCATTCCCATTGCTTGTGAAGTCAACAGAGGTTATGCATATGTATGGGTGGAAAAAAGTGATGACTTGGTTTTAAGTGATTCCTCAGCTTATTACCTGAAGGCATCACCACACATGTAAAGTTTTCCCTTTTCCACACATTTTCTGAAGTAATCAAATGGGTTATGGCTACTGCATGGTAAATGTGCTGTTTTAATGGCTGGTAGTACAATGCCTTGGTGACTCATAGGTGTCTCATTTTGTTGTGCAGCATAAATAATAATGCAAGGAAAGATAAGGCCTTATGGTATAGTTCTAACTCTTTGCAGTTTCCCCACTTAAAGTTGACTTTGAGTGCAGAATATTCTTTAAATAGTTATTGCTTTTCATATAATGGAGATTGCTTTTCACCAGTCCAAGGAAAGTCTGTAGACTTGTCTTTATGTGGTGTGAAGTAATGCCCTGCAAGGAAAAGGTAGAAAAGTAACTCTGTGGCAGTAAATATGCCTGTTTGAACACATTGCAGGGGTCTCCCGTAGAGGCCTATCCACCCTGCTGGCTTAATTACTTTGCCCCTGTCCTCAAGAGGAGGGCATAGTAATCAGATCGAGCAGATGAAGTATATCAGTTGAGCCATGTTTGCTAGTGGGCAGGCCACTGTGGATTAAAGAGCCATGTTACCCATGTTGCCTTGTGGATTAGAGCACCGTGTATCTCTCCTCTATTTTCCTCTTCCATGCAACTGGCGTGAGTGGATTCAAGCCCTGCATTCGTGGGGTAGGTCCTACTTGCTCTCATTTTTCAGGCATGTCTGATTTTTCTAATCAAGAGATGAATTCTGGCTGATGGGGGTAAAGATTCCATTTAGAAATAAAATCTAAACTACAGATTTTACTTCAGAGTTCTGTATTGAAGGAGTATTGAGCCCTGGCCCAGTTATCATCATAAAGTCATTCTTATTTTCATATGCAATTTTTCTTTGTATATGTTTCTTAGGAGCCACAATGGGATGAAGAACAATGGGAGAACAGGATTTGGATACTCCTGTGTCCCGGTTGGCATACACTAAATTCCATCATAACCCAATCCCAGTTCCTTATAGAAGTCCATTGCTCCTCAGGGTAAATCTTCAGGTACAGCTTGGGAATGAAAGCAGCATGCCAACATCTCCTCAAATATTCTTGTGGAACGAAACTGGGCCAGAAGGTTCTTATTGATGAATGAAACAAGAGAAGAGGATAAGGAGTTCTTATAGACAAGGAATTGGGTTAGTGGACTCTACTATAGGAGAAGTGTCAGTGTCTCTCTAAGAAGAGGAATAGGAAGAAGAGGAAGAAGGGCAATCCTTTGAGCAGATCCCAGACCTTAATCTATGAACTTCCCTTTTGCCGGTCTGGTTTAAGTGACTAGATATGGTTTAGAGCAGGGGTTTTTAACATTTTTTGTTCCATGGACCCCTTTACCAGTCAGGTGAAAACCACAGACCCCTTACTAAGTCCACACTATACTGGGTATTATTTAATAAATATATCACACCCGCACCAACACGTCCCCACAAGAATAATGTTTTTTTGAATTTCAATTCAAGCTCATGGACCCCTTGTTAAGAACCCCTGGTTTAGAGCATCCCCCCTAATAAGTTTACCCCTATTGACCCCTGACCCAGATGATGGTTTCTACACACATTTTTCCTACTTTCCCTTCATCAGCCCTCTCTCAAACTTTTCCCTATTTACTTTCTTTCTCCCAAAGATTAGCTAAAATGAAAGTGTTGCTTTATTAGCAAAGCAACAAGCAGAACCTAAATTGAAGAAACCCTCTATTTTCAGTTATTTAAATTGAAGGCAAATTTGTTAATATGAAATATCCTGATTTCAGTTATTCCTATTTACAATCTGTAAAAACCTCCTAGTCTATAGATATTGTAGTATGTGAAAACAATAAATAAAACCCAGAAAATTCTAAGAAGGTGAAGATATAATGTTAGCAGTATCACAAAGGCAAGCCAAATTGGAGAATTAGGTTAATTAGGCAAATTATGTAAATAATATCATATGAGAAAGCTGGTTGAGTATTTTTTTCTATTTTATTTGTTGACATGTCTCTGTATCCAGAGTCAATGCAGAATGACTCAACCTTCCATTTTGTCTATGTAGACAACTGCATTTCAATCCATACCACCTCTAATTCCCACTTCTATTAAAAGACGTTGTGTGCACAAGAAACATGATTACCCTTGTGAATAGTCAGTTTTCAGAATTCACATTAAATATTTATTGTAATATTCTTTGCTCCATTTTTCATCTTAAGTAATGAGGGTGAATTTCCAAGACAAATTCTTGCAAATAGTGTAACTTATCATTTCAAAACATCTTTTGTTGCCTGGAGTAAAAGATCACTTTGTATGACTTGATTTTATTATTTTTGGTCCTATGATGTTCCTTTAATTCTATCCTAACCCATTTCATTTCTCTTTAACAAGAATCATCATATGATAAAGAGTAATGATGAAGAGTTGATTTCTCAAATGGTCTTTCTCAATGTAGACCATTTTCTGAGTTCCTGAATATACCATCTAAAACAAGACAGAGATTGGTTAAATAAATAAGACAGCCTTCTAGTTTTCAATGGTCTACTTCTGGATTACTTGACTTTTTATGTTGTTTCTCATTATTTGTGTCCAAATTCTCGTCATCTCAATTATGACTTGTCTTTCTCCTACCAACTGAAAAAAAAAAAAAAAAGGTTGCAACTAAAACCTGTTGAAAATTACTTAAATACATCATCTAATTTAATCTTCTTGTCTCCCCAGGGGAAGTGATTACTATTATCCCCCATTTTATGGATGAGGAAACAGACGCTAAATAATTAAACAATTTGCTCAGAATAACTCTGCTATTAAGTGGGAGAGATGGGACTGCCTGAGTCCAGAGCCCTAGCATGTAACCTGGCCTTAAGTATATCATAAGGTTTAAGCTAATCTATTTTGGTACTTGTGAGCTATTCTTAAACTTTTAAAATATTATTGATGGGGATGAGATTATTACATCTAGATAATATTAAAAAAAATTTTTAAACTTGTCCAACCTATCTTCTAGTAACAAACACACACACACATACACATTAAATTGGGCATTGAATTAGCTTTTATCTGATTGAAACATGTTTTATGAGTGACATAAAGAAGTGATTGTTTTTCACCAATGTGTCTATCAATTGCCAATGTGTCAGACAGTCCATCATAATTGCGGCCTCTCACATAATCATGAAGACAAACACTTCAGAGAAGAATGGAGATCATCTAGGTCTACATTAGAAAACATTGATTTATTGTTTCAGTCATTTCCATTGCTTCTAGCATTTGCTTTTTGTGGGTGGGATTAAATAATTCAATGTTATAGCTTCTATTTTCATAATATGGTCTCCAGATGGCTACTAAAATTCATTCCATCACCTTGAGGTTGTCCACGTTTCTTATAAAGCAGAACTGGGGGTGAAGGGCAAACATGCAAGCACCTAAAATAGGTTGTTTGAGATATATAAGTATTTATGTATATTGGTATTTATGGTAGAATCATAATTTAAAAAAATAAGAGCATGCAGATTAACAAAACATAGACAATTAAGAGCCTTTGGATGTGCCTTGGGGGTTATTTTCTTCATCAAAAATTGCATCGGGGGAAGCCACAACCCCTTGTTCCAAAGCCTATGGAACTGCGGTTTGTACGTCTTGTCTTCTGTACTAGAAAAGAATTATATTATCTCCAAGGATATTGAATTGGCTTTCAGTTAAGATAAGAAATATTTTTGAAAGGGTGTGCATTTAAAAATACAGCAAGGCACACTTTTAAAAATTTATAAAATTATTTCTGGTAAAATTTGTTTAATTCTCTTTGGTTAAACACTGCGGGGTGGGGGGTAAAAGGTTGATAAGACTTAGATTTATTTAAGCATTACTATATTTAATACCCAAATCATTGTTTTATATGATTAACATGAGGGGGATATTGAGTTTATGTATTAATGACTATTATTGGGGAAATAAAAACACAAAACTCCAGAAAGAATTTGTAAAATGAAAACCAAAGAGAACTTGTTATAGCAATTGAGAAATTTCAAATGGTTTTCCAGACAGAATTTATGGCCACTCTGTGCCACCAACTTCTGACATGATATTTCTTAAATGTCTAAACTTAAGGAAGAAATACTTAATTAGTTAAAGGCCTTTGTCTGGGATTCAAGAGCACCTTTCCAAATTACCATATGCTCCCCAGCTAACCTAATTCATTTCTTTGTGTCCTAAACATGGTCCCTCTGTTCGGTCAAATGGATTATAATTTCAGCTCCTTCCTTCCTCTTGGCCTCTCTCTTACCTACCCACACCCTATCTACATAACACTCTGCATTACTCAGTCCCTTGCCCTAATACTATCGCTTTGCAAATCACCTTTTCCACTTGGAATACGTTACCCTTTTACCACCCATTTATATGCTTCCTTCCTTTAAATTTTTAACTTAAAATTTGCCTTTCTTCTTTGAGAAATATACCATCCCTCTCCATTCCAAAATTTCTTCATTTTTGCAAACTTTTTGTAGTTGACTGACTTGGCTTTGTTAATGTGTTGCTTTGAAATAAGTGCTGTTGATCCTTTTCATGTGTTTATGTTGTATCTCCCAGAGGTGATTACAGACTCGTTAAGAAAACGTCTTTTAAAAATGTTATCCACCCCAAGCACCTGGAAGAGGGTTCACTCCACACAAAGTTTCTGAATAAAGATCGATTGCCCTACTATACTTTCTGTTTCAGAGAACCTAGAACAACATGATTTGAATGTCTTTTTCTCCTTTAGAAGAATTAAAAAGGTGAGGCCTGCCAAATTATAGTAATTCCTACATTGCTCAATTATTTATTTTAATTGATAAAAATATATATATCACACATAATGTGTGATGGCCACAGAAGTTGTGTTCTTTAGGTGAGTGAGGTAGTGAAATCAAATATAAACCACCACATATCACTTAATTTTAAAAAAATCTAACAGGAGTTGTTAGAGTTAATGTGGCACTAGATGTTGTTTGGGGTTAATTTTTAACTCTCAAAACAGGTTAGCCAAACATCATTTGAATATCAACACATAGATGATAGGATGTAAACTTTGAATTCATGCTACACTTTTACAATCGCTCCCACGAGATCTACGTATAATTAGAGAATTAGAAAAATACATAAATATAGGAGATGGAGTGGGGAAAAGTGGAGAGAGGTCCCTAGCTAGCCTAAGATTTGAGGGTGGCAGGTTTGTTTTCAATCCATCTGCGGGTCGCTGATTAGATTCAGCACGCTGGCCAGCTCCCCGACGGCCCGGTTTTATTGGCCTAAGTGAAAGGAGCTGAGGGAAGGAAGACACCATCTGCTGCTTTGTATTAATAGATTACCCGAGAAACAAATGAAGGCAGAGCAGCAGAATCAACGCATTAGATGCTTGGGGTGTCTTTGATTCCGAGGTCCTCACTCCTCCACTCAGATCCTCCAGCTAACCAGAATGGGAAAGGGCTAAGCAACTAAAAACCCTTCTTTTTCTGTGGTAGATTTATCTCAACAGAAAGTAATCCCATTTCTTGGAATTGAAGTATGTTCATCACAGCTTTTGGGGGATGGGCAAGAGGGGGTCTACTTAATTGAGCTGCATGGGCGATACACTAATCTGCTCAAAATTCGCTTCACTTGGGAGTGGGCGTAAGTAGAGTAAATTGAACAGAATTTGGGTTTACACAAGTGAGATAAATACGCTGCCCTGCCCCACTGCCCCTACGCCCCAGCTAGGAAGAAGGGAAATCTGTACCCCCCCTTTTTTTTTCACCTTACGGATCTCAAAGACTTCCTCTTCCTCGATGTAGCGTCTCCAAACAGACTCAGCTCTTCGTTGACAAGAAGCATCACTGGTTTCTATATTTCTTTTCCCTCCCCCAAGAACTTGTTGTTCGCGGGAAGGGGAGAGGGGTCGAGGTAATGAGGGATTGGACTCATGGAGGAAATTAGTCACAAAGAGTAGGGGGTTAGGGAGATGGGGAGGCGTGGGGGTCAGTACTGAGGCTCTGCGGCTTCAGGATACGCTCCGTGCTCTCCCCCTCTCCAGCCCTCTGCAGCCGCCCTTTACGCCGCGGACACGGGAGAGTTAAGTCAATAAACACGTAAGCGCCGCTCCCTCCCCAATCGGCAAGATGCCTCTCCGGCTCTTGGCTGCATCGACAGCTTGCAACACTCGGCATCTTTTCTGGAGGCGCCTCCTTTAGTGGCTGCAGATGGCATCCGCCTGCGGACTCGGGGCTCGCAACTGATGCTCCCCCTTGCCCAGCTCGGGTCCACGGACGCACCTCTCCCTTCCCCTCCTCCCCTCGCGCTCCTGGGTCTGAGCTCCGGATCGCATCGCCGGGAGGAGTAAGCAGTCGCAGCGGCCGAGGCTGAGCAGCAGCGCGCTTGCTTCCTGATTTGGGGAGAAGCGCCCACTCGGGAGAGCCGACCCCTAGCTGCCTCCAGCGCCCCCCCTCTTTTGCACCCCAAACCGGGCTCCAGGGACCCCCCTCCCCAGACACCACCATGCTGGACCCTTCGTCCAGCGAAGAGGAATCGGATGAGATCGTAGAGGAGGAGAGCGGCAAGGAGGTGCTCGGCTCGGCCGCGTCCAGCGCGCGCCTGTCTCCCAGCCGCACCAGCGAGGGTTCGGGCGGCGGCGCGGGGTTGGGGGGCGGCGGCGGCGCCGGGGCCGGGGTGGGCACCGGCAGCGGCGGGGCCAGCGTCGCGGGCAGCGGCAGCGGGGCCGGGGGTCTGCAGCCCAGCAGCCGCACAGGCGGCGGTCGGCCCTCCAGCCCCAGCCCGTCTGTGGTGAGCGAGAAGGAGAAGGAGGAGTTGGAGCGGCTGCAGAAGGAGGAGGAAGAGCGGAAGAAGAGGCTGCAGCTCTACGTGTTCGTGATGCGTTGCATCGCTTATCCCTTCAACGCCAAGCAGCCCACCGACATGGCTCGCCGGCAGCAGAAGGTAAGTGCGCCTAGGAGGCCCCGGGAGCCGCGCCGGGACGTCCCTAGGCGGGCTGGGCAAACAATGGGAGCTGGCGGCGCAGCTGGCGAAGAAGAGGAGGAGAAGACCGCGCCCTGGGGAAGGGGCTGCGAGGCCCTGTCCGGAGAGTGCCGGGAGCTTCCCGGGGCCGGCGAGGGACCTGAAGCGCAAAGCCACGCGCCCGGGCCTCCTTTCTCCCCAGCTTCGGGGAGCGAGGCAGGTTCCGCTTTGTGGCCTCGGGAGACTCGAGGGGTGACTTGCAGCCCCCGGTGCCCAGAGAGGCCTTGCTCACTTGCAGAGCTCCCAGCGCTCTCCAGCGGCGGGCGGCTGCGCTCCGCTCTGGGCCCGCCCTCCTGGGCGTGCGCTTCGCTGGCGGGGGCACTCGGCAGGAGGGGGCTCGGGGTGTGGAGGGAGAAGAGCGCCTGGCAGCAGGGCTCGGCTCGCCAGGGCAAAGAGCAACCACAGGGAAAGGGGGAGAAAGCAAGACAAGAAGGCGAAGCTTCGCGTGACACCGCGAAGAGCGCCCTGCTCTCCGCGCCGGGGTCAGCTGATCACTAACGAGGGTTGCCTAGGGGTCCTCGGGCACAGCTTCCCTGTGGCCTGAGTTCTCCATTCCCCTTTCCTCTGCTGCACAGATCCCAGAGCAGGGCACGCCCTTTGGTCCTTCCCCCCGGGTCAGCTCCTCCACCTTCCTCCCTTTGACCCTTTACTCTTCCCAAGGTGACTTCGCCGCCACCTCCTGGCTCGCCAATGCCCTTTAAGCCCTGCGGTTGCTGGCTTGATAAAGTGCAGCAGCAAAAAGGCTCATAATTATAAGCATCAAAAGCTTTTTGAGTCTGAGGCTGGGGCAAGGCTTCGTTCGGACTGCCTTCAACGTGTGAAAAGTGCCTTTTTCTATACTCCAGACAGAGAAAGTAGGGGTGTGGTTACTGCAGGATGAGGGGCAGCGGTGGGGTTTCAGAAAAAGTCTGGGACCCAACTGAATGGAGTTAGCGAACAAAGTCAGCATTTTGTTCGGTCGCTTTTAAGTGAATCTGCCGCAAGTGAGCAATCAGAAAAGCTGGGTAAGCCTCCAGAGAAGCCAGTCCAAACCCCATCAAGATTGTGTAGACCTGTTCCTTAAAATAGAGAATTTCTAGGTTGCTGCCATTTAAGACTGAATTGACTGTTGCTCTAGTAGGGTGTTAGATCTCCCTATCTTTAGTTACACTTATCTTGAGTTAGCACAGATTTGTTTGTTTTGCTTGAATATGTACATACACCACCCAGCGCTGCTGGTTTATTCTGCCTATCACAAGCTTGGGCATCAGTTTTATTAAAAATAAAACTCATTTCCTGGTTGAGAAACAGCAGGGGGGCTATACACGCCACCAACACCCCCTCACACACACACCCCTCTACACTCATGGCCAAGAACTGCATTGGCTCCCCATGCCCCTTGTGTTTATCAACCTTTGTTTTGGACCACAGAAAAGCGAAGGTATCCTTAGAGCAGTGAAAGTTTTTTTGTGATGTTCTTTTAAGGTTGGATGTTGGGCCCTTTTGTGCACAGACTGATATTTTAACAGCTTAGAATTATCACGGTAATTGTGTCTTTATGGGGAATTCCATCTCCAAAATGTGTCCCATTAATAACAGCACCAACCAAAGATGTCTTATTCCTTTGGCAATAAAAAATTGTCCCTTAAAGAAAAAAGAAAAAAATGAACTTCCATTTATCAGTCCAAAGGCTCTGGAGCACTGTCCTATAAATAGATGTGTAAGCCAGGCACCAGGATGGGAAAAGAAATCTATTCCCACAGAGACCACTTCTAAGCTGAGCATTCAGCTACCTGAGAAAGATCATCATGAGGCCAAGTTTTTCTGATCTGATTATATGTTTTGCCTGAATCCATTCAAAGATGAAGTTTTGAGGAGCAAGCTGGTTCTGTTGTTGTTTTTTTTCCCCACATGACCTTAACATCAGAGAGACTCCGAGACAGATTGATGCATTTGGTCAAACTATTTTTAGTTATTGCAGCAACCTAGTGCTATATATAAGTATCCCAGTAAAGCTACCCAGGGCTGTTGGCTACACTGGCAAGCTGAATATATACCCTTTTATTAGAAAGGAAAGTGGGCTTTTCCTTTGCTGTATCTTTACATTTTAGTGCCTTTCTGGAAAGAGGTATTTTGTTTTTCTCCAACTGGAACATTGATAGAAAAGAGTGATCATTGAAAGTAACTGAAAAGCTTGCATAATTGTGGTAAAATTTGAAGTTAACGAATAAGATTGAACTAAAATTAGTCTTGGACAAATATAGCCTAGTTGAAAGCCAAAGCTGAGTTGTATGGAATAAAAATGGATGAATTAGAAAAAGCCAGAGGAAAAATGATGTAGAGAAAGGAAGGGAATAGAGTGACATGGAGGGCAGAAAAGAGAGTGAGAATGAGGAAAAACTGGCTATGAAAAGGAATTGTTGAATGTGGGAAAAAGAAAAGATCATATTGTACAGACTATAGTAAACTTATGCAACTAAATAGTTTATTGATATGGGCCATTATTTTTCAAGTACGTACTATGTGTGAAGGATTTCACCTTGATCATGTTTTCAAATTGACTATTTTTCAAAACAGTTTTAGATTTACAAAAACAAACTGAGAAAACTTGTACCCAGTTTCCCCTATTAACATTTTACAGTAGTATGGTACTTTGGTTATAATTAATGAACCAATATTGATGCATCATTAAAGTCCATAGTTTATTCAGATTCCCTTAGTTATTATCTAACTTCCTCTTTCTGTTAGATCATTTTTAATTCCCCTTTTAACCCTAACAATGTAGGAATTACTATCCCCATGTTTAGAAAAAAACACTGAGGTCAGAGAGGTATTATAATTTGCTTAAAGCACTATAGAGATGGCTGGTGAACAAGTGGTAATTGGAAAATGGGTCATTCTGATTCCAAATCCTATCTTTTAAATATGACACATAGTTGGAAATATAGTCCGGGGGAGGAGGATAGAACTATAGCATCCCGACAACGTGTCAAGTGTGCTTCTTTACCGAAGGTTTATATTTGAGTTGAGTTGCCCCTGCCCCTTTGGGTACCTATCAAGTAGTCAACATGGATACTTAGGTACTAGCCTCAAAGAATATGAAGGAGAGAGAGAGGCTGTTAGCTGGTAAATCTGAACACAAGACCTTTGCCCACCTTTCTGTGGCTCAAGTTAAAAGTAAAAAAGTATTTTATCTCCAAAGCACATTTAGAGGGAGCAGAAGGAGAAGGTGCCATTGATTGGACAATTTTGATAATTACTTTGTCCCCTTTTACTGGAGTGCCTGGGTATTCCAATAAGTTCATAATTAAAAGAGGGTACTTCAAACAGATCATTCTAAAAATGTATTTCATCATTTGGAGGTATATTTCACTTGCATTACTGTAAACCGGAATATAACATGATGGTAATTTGTTATCCAAGCAAAAACCAATCCACCAGACTGTCACATTGTAGGTTTCAGCAGCTCATAAATGATAATTTGAAAGACAGTTCTTTTCTTTGATTTTCTTTTGTCACAACAGTCGAGTGAATACCTAGAAATTGGAATGGCAAAGCTATACCATATGTTTCTGAATTATGTAGTAACGATGATGGGTGGCTACCTCATATGAACTAGCTACTTATAGATGTTACCAAGAAAATATAAAATCAGGCACTATAAACAATTATGTTTAATATTTAGATGAACATAACTGGCTTTTTAAATTATGAATTATTCATAATGCCTGGATTACAAATACTCTAAAACACAAATATTGTGTGTGCATACATGGGGGTGTGTACATGTTTGTGTGTGTGTGTACACTTACATATGTGTGTGATGAAGGAAAAGGGGAATCCTAAAAGTTCTACCCTATAGGCTCTCCTGTTCTATTCAAGAGGACTTTATGACCTGACCAAATATGTTGTCATTTCAATCTACTTATTTCTATGTGATTCGGTTTATACCTTGCCATGAAATTATGGGTAACATTGAGTCATTGCTTGCAATAGAAATTTTTTATTCATTTGCTTATTTGACTTTGTTATTGGGTCTTGAATCAAAAACCCTTATCTTTCATGTAATTCAAGACCTGTGCTAGAAATTACGTGTTTGTGAACGTGTGTTTCTGTGTATTTTTAATCAATCATAGTGATTCATTCAGATATACTTCGAGGCACTTGGGTTGGTTCCACTATTCAAAATTCTTAAGCTTGCTTTGCCAGTGCAACCTATGATTTGCATTTTAAAAATAAAATATTTTAACCTTTTGAGAGAATTAGATGGCTGTTAGATCCAGTTTCCTTCAAACAGGATTATGTGTTCCTCACTTCACCAGGGGCAGAATTGAATTATTTAAGTATGCTCTTTGGCTCCCCCCACCCCCCAAGTCTCCTTGGTGCAGTGGGCAGGAACTGTTGTACACGGTACTAGCAGAAATATTCTGAATATCAAAAAGATAATGAGAGGTTCTTGCCTCATTACACTCCTGGAATAGCCTTATACTTTTATAAAACTGGTCTGAAGAACAAAGGAAATTAAATCTTTCATTCCTGAAGATTCTATTGTGCAAAGTGATAAAAGTCAGATGATTAAGAGATATTTCCCTTGAAAAAGCAAATGGAATACACAATCATAGGCAATCACAGTGAAATATAATTGGTATTTGTGATTTGGGGTCACAAGTCTGTGAAACAGAGGCTGTAATATTTAGGAGAGTTTAAGGAGCTTGGTGTCACGAAAGAAACAAGTGCTCCATCAGAGAAGTTGTTCATTGCATCAAGTACTCTTCCTGACTTGGTGACATATCCAAAAGATAGCTGTGAGACATGGTTCCTGAATTGGAGGACCTTGGGTTCTAATTTGGAAGATAAGACCTGTACATGAGAGTAAGAAAATGTTTCATTTTAAGAGACTGATGAGTATTAAAGTTAGGGGAGGTAGAGAGAGAGTGTATGCACAGTAAAGATTGAATATGATAGTGGGGAAATCTTCATGGAGGAGTAGACTAGGATTAGGTCTTGAAAAAGAGTAAAATTTGTTTAAGCATAAGGAAAGCAGAGATATTCCAGATTGGAAGAAGAGCATAAGGTAGCAGGAATTTGAAAGAATCATTTTTGGACACTATCTGTTAGATCTTTTGGTTCCAGGTGACAGAAAGCAGGCAAATAAAGCAGAAGGAAAAGAAAAGAAATAGAACAGGGAAGATTTCTTGGTGCATATAATTGAAAAGTCCAGTGCAGGTATGACTTCAGCCATGGCTGGATCCAGGAGTCAAAATGACTCTTCCTGGACAGAATGAAGGAAACTTGCTGAGGAGGTGAAAAGACATATATTGAAACCTATGTTTGAGTTCAAACTCGACCGCCAAAGATACACTGCCCACAGGCGGGTCATTTTCTGTTTTGGGGGCAATTTTTTCAACTGTCAAATAGGATGGGGTGGGCTGGGGAGGGGGGAGAGAGGAATCTGCAGATAATCTCTAATGTCCCCTTCAGATAAAATAGTTGATGGTTCTTTCTGGAAAATGAGATTACTCATCACCAAGATTTATGAGTTCAATCAAACTTGCACTTGGTATGTTTTTACACTACAAAATAAGGTAGTGGCTTCAAAGCATGCAAGACAGAGATGAAGTCAGAGTTCAATTAGTCCAACCATCTAAATTTCCAGATGAGTAAATAGGATCTCAAAAGGTTATAAGACTTCAATGTACATGAGCGATTGTACACAGTGGCCTGCAAATGTATTGTGTTGTCTTTACAAAACATTTTTCATATTTTCAAATTAGTTCCCAACATTTAAAAATATCAAGATATTTCATGTAAAATTTTGCGTTTTGAGCTTCTCTTATACTTGGAAGATGTGACAACACTGGACCTTAGTTTTTATTAAGGTTTTGTAAAAAGAAATAGAAATAAGACTAAGCTATCACTTAAATCAATGTTAACCACTTTGAACTAAAATTATATGTGTTCTAAGAGGAGCAGCATATATCTGTGACGGTAGGACGTTGGCTTTCTGGTTCTTGACAACACCATCTTCTTGCCACTGCTGCACAGATATCGAAGGTCTGACCTTGGCTTCTGTAATACAGCCAATAAAACGATCTGGATTTTGGAACTCTATGTTCTGTGTCTCTGGCAGTTTCCCTGTTAGGATCTGATTTATAGTTTCTGCAGAATTAGAGGACTGACACTTAGAATTTCCTTGTTTCTTTTTCATTGGCCAGTGCAAACACATGGTAGAATTGCTCCTCTGTTGCCAGCAAGTAAGGAAAGAAGGATGACATCAACGAATGGTTTGATTTCAGGCAACTGGGACACTCAAGCTCTGGTGTTTGCTATTGACATCTTGATGGAGAAGCAGTGAAGGACAGTGAGCACAGACTCTGAAACCAGAATGCCTAGATTTCCTTCCTGACTGTACCCATAACCAAAACTGTGCGAGATTGGACAACTAACCGACATTCTCTGAGGCTCCCTTTATTCATCCATAAAATGGTGGTAGTGTACCTCCAGAGTGGGTTCTTGTGAAAATTAAGTGGGAAAATATAGTAAATCTCTTAGGAGAGTGCCTGGCACATGGTAAGTGCTATGTAAGTGTTAGTTCAAGTTATTGCTAAGTTGATGTGTTCAATGTTGTGCTACTTTTTTTTATCTGTGAAAGGATTGAGCAAGCTAATATATGTAAAGTACTGACCATAGAAAGCTCATCATCATCTTCATTATTGACATAATCAGCAGACCTAGAAGGCAAGTAGTTATGATTATAGCATTGTCTACAAAACAGAAGGCATGGAGGATACAATACATATCTGTTCTTTTGCCTTTTGTTAAGAAACTTCACTAAGATTTCTTTGGACAAAGAACGGAGGCCCATTTGCCTGGTTTCAAAGGCCCACTTAGAAAAAAAGAAGTATGGCTAGGATTCTCAGGAGATTTTTAAAAGGCTAGTGCAAGCACACTCACA
>JAQZBX010053712.1:0-18823 GCA_029593785.1 Cabassous unicinctus | reverse complement strand
AAAAAAAAAAAAAAAAAAAAGGAAACTTTACGTATTGACAAGGATGCTGAGAAATTGGACCTACGTACATTTTTGGTGAAAATGTAAAATGAGGTAGCTGCTGTGGAAAACAGTTTGGCGGGTCCTCAAAAAGTTAAACATAGAATAAGTATAACCCAGCAATTGCATCTCTAAATATATATCAAAGAGTTGAAAATGTAGCTTGAACAGATACTTGTATACCAATAATCATAGCAACATTATTCACAATAACCAAACTGTGTAAATAGCCCAAGCATCCATCAACAGACGAATGGATAAAAAAATCTGATATATGCACACAATGGCATATTATTCAGCCATAAAAAAGAAGGGAGTTCTGATATATGCTACAATATGAATGAAACTTGAAAAAATTATGTTAAATGAAATAAACCAGATGCAAAAGGAAAATATTGTATGAGCCCACTTAAATAAAGCACCTAGAATAGGCAAATTCATAGAGATAGAAAGTAGGTTTACCAGGGGCCAGGGGGGAGGGGAGAATAGGGAGTTATTGCTTAATAGGTACAGAGTTTCTCTTTGGGGTAATGGAAAAGTTTTGGTAATGGATGGTGATGATGGTAGCACACTGTGAATGTAATTAATACCACTGAATTGTACACTTAAAATGGTAATAATGTGATATGTTGTGTTTTATATATATACATGTATGTTACCACAACAAAATTTTTTTTAAATTATGTTAAGTGAAAGAAGCCAGACCAAAGGGGGAAAAAGAATTAATGTATTCTTGTTTCTGGAACTACTCAAGCATCAGGATTTGGTAAGAAGGATCCCTACCTCAGGCATTAAGGGAAGGGAGAAGCAGGGATGTAAATTTATTAATCTCCACCTACAGCAAGCACTTACAATAACCTTATGTGATAGGTCTTTTCATCCTAATCTCCTGTCAAATGAAGAACAGACTCAAAAGGTTTAAGTACCTTATCCAGGACTAAACAGAATGTGAGAGATGAAACTGGTTTTGATTTGAAGTTTGCCTCCAGAATCCATATCTTCCCATTGTACCACACTGCTATGAGTTGTCTCTGAGGTTCTTACAAGCTCCAAGACTCTGTATTTCTATTAAATTTTTGATAATTATTGTATAACAGCAAGGATCTATTTATTACTTTTTCCAAATGGAGAACGTGAATTGCCCACTAAATCTGAAAGAAGATTGAAACCTATCTTAGCCAGAAATTCACACTGACCTCTATAAGTGACTATTGCACACACTTTCCCGTCTTAACTATTGATTTATAACCATATCTAACTTAAAAATAACTTTCCCGGAGGGCAGATGTGGCTCAAATGGTTGGGCGTCCACCACCCATATGGAGGGACCTGGGTTCGTTCCCTGGGACCTCCCGGTAAAATAAAGAAAAATACAGAAGGCGTGCTGGCCACCAGGCCCCGCGAGCGTGTGTGCCGTCAGGCCCTGTGCGCGGGTGCGCCGTTGGCCCCATGAGTGGGTGTGCTGTCAGGCCCCGTGTGTGGGTGTGCCACACACAGCAAGATGAGGACCTAACAGGAGAGTGACACAAGGGAGAGCCAAGATGAGATGCGCCAAAAAAACAGGAACTAAGGTGGCGCAGGTGGCAGAACGCCTTTCTCCCACATCAGAGGTTCCCACGATCGAATCCCAGTGAAGACAGGAGGAGAAGGATGAGAAGAGATGGCAGGAAGCAGACACAGAGAATTGCCCAGTGAATGGACACAAAAATCCCCAGCAGAAACGGGGGTGGGGATAAAAAGTAAATAAATAAATAAATCTTAAAAATGAAATAAAATAACTTTCCTACAACAGGTGATCTCCCCCAAATTACATGCATATACGTTTGGCTAGGGAGTAAGGCTGAGATGGGCAGGAAGAGAGGCATAAGAAACAAGAGCTCTGCTTTTTCAAATAATGGGGCCCCAACCCTACCTAGTATTAGCCCTACATTTAATGGATCCAAAGAAGTTATGAAGCTCCCGCTGCTAAGTGGCCAGTGGAACATTTCAATAGTCTCAAGCAGCCAGCCGTAACCACTTGAGGAAGGAACCATGGTAAAGAATAATGATTGTGCTCGCTTATAATTTACCATAAGGGAAAACGCGTCAGAGCTGTGGGATCTTTTCACTTTGCTTCCAATTTCTCCCAAGATTGAATGAATTGCTCCTGTGCTGCTGGGAGTGAATGAGAGAGTAAGAGTGAGAGAGACACAATTTTTCAAATGTGAAAAATTCCTTGGCCAGTCCACAGGATAAGCATGTGTCCCCCAAGATCCCCAAACTCATGGGAGCAGAGTCTGTTGTTCCCTCAGAAGTCTCAGGCACTCCAGGATGTGGGAACCTCTGTGATTCTAGTTATCTTAACTAGGTCACTAGATAACTAATTAAGATTGAGTCTACTTATCTTAAAGTATTTTCTTCATATGACACGATCCTTTAAACACAAGCCAACCAAGTCCACAGAGGAAAGAAAGATCTAGTCCAAAGTTGGAGGAAAGTTGGTTTGTTGAAATTATTGAGAGATGATTATATAAGAGCTTTTAAAGAGTAATTTTGATAATGCTTTGACTTTTAGACCTTAGTCACTGAGTAAGATGTGACTCCATTATAAACACGATCCAGCGTGGTGGCTTAGCGTAGCTACTTCTGCAAACAGCTATGGAAGGGACTATTTTATTGATAAGTGCTACAGTAACAGAATCCCGTGGTGGCTGGCATAAAAATATTCTTATTTAAATAATATAGAAGAGACCTTGTTTTGGATCTTATTTTTGGGGTCATGAAACACAGGCACCAGTTACCATGGGAGGTTGTAAAACTCTTGTGAACCTCAGGGGTTCCATCAATGTAAAGAGAAGAAAAAACACTAGACAGAGGTGTTTCTCCACAATAAAGAACTAAGTTCTAGACCTGATTCTAGCTGTAACTTGCTGTGTGGCTTTGGGCAAGACATGTCAACTCTCTGGGCCTCAGTTCCCTTCTCCATGCACGAAAGCACTGGTTCTGATGACCTCTAAAGTCCTTGCAGCTCTGAGACTTCATGATTTCACTTGTCATTTTTTCCTAAATTTCCACCTTAACTAGATATCTGTCCTTCCAGCAGCTGAATAGCCTGTCTGAAAAACCCAAATATGTTTTAGCAAATTTTACTTCACAGAAGAAAAATCAGTTAATTAACACATTCAGCACACTGAGATTTTCAATCTGTACCAAGTACATTTCAATATGCCCTTCCCTGCTGAGTGCCCCCCAGGTACCTTCTATGCTACACAGAACATTCAAGCTGTCAGCCATTATTCACAAGCTTGGCTGCTCCAACAATTTATGCAAAAAAAAATAAAAATGAAAATAAAAATCAGGCTAGCTAGGAGAATAAAGAAAGAGAATAACAACTTAAGTAATGTCCATCTGCTTGTGTGGAGTTTCTTGAAGAGTGGGCCTGAGACCAGCTGTCCCAAACTACCTGGATGGGGAGGTCCCTGAAACGAAGCAGATTCCTGAGTGCCTCCAAAGACCCATTCATCCCTAGGCAAGGGGAACAGGAATCTGCATTTTTACCATGCTCCCTGGGTGATTTCTTAGCACAGTCTGAGAGTTCGCAATGTTGAGAGATTAAATGGCAAAAAGTACATTTCATCCAACAACCTAAGTCAATGTAGGAAGTAAAGCGTGTGAGTCTGCAGATTGCCTCAACAACTGGAGCTGATAGTGGAGGCAGCGTACACAGAAAACTAAAAGTGGGTTCTCCATAAACAGGTTTTAAAATAGTATTCAGGAGCTTAAGCAACATTCAAGAGGCATCCTGGAGACAGATCTGTGCTGGCAATATCGATTTAGGGGTTATTGCCTATAGGCAGCAGGGTGGGGAAGGAAGGAAAGGGAAGGTAGAAAACAATTTAGAAAGATATTCAGCAAAATGTTAACAGTGACCATATCTGGGTGGTAAGATGCATTGTGGTTTCTAGCTTCTTTGTAATATAATTCCTCTTGCATTGCTTGGATTTGGTTTTCAACAACCATTACTACCTTTATAATCATTAATAAAAAATTGTGTTTTTTTTTTTGTGTTTTTTTTTTTGTAATTTGAAAGAAAAAACGGTAGCAGTGGAGATGTGGCATAAAAGTCAGGAAAGAACAGAGTCAAGGAAGACAGAGGAAGTGAGAGTTTCAAGATTAGAGTGGTCAAGCCTGTCTTATGGTAGAGAGAAGTCACATTAGAGAAAAACATAGCATACCCTAAACAAACAAACAAAGAAAAAACTATCATCCGCAACATGGTGTTGTGAAACTAGAAAACAGTACTTTTAAGGAGGTGGAATGACCATTTTGGAAGAGAATCCAGAGTTAAGCCATTCTCTTGCTATCCTGCATTATAGAATGTATAATATCACTCTACACCTGATATTACAGCAATGAATAAAACTGCTAAAACTAGCCCAAGAACAATTAATTTCTTGGGAATTGAAAATTCAGGATTGTAATTCCAATAGTCTTTCAAAATCTTTCAAAATGGAAGCATTACTTTTATTAATACATGAGGAATTAATATAATATACAACGAAACCTCTGATCTACATTATCAAAAGCTATACTTTTCCCCCTCTGGATCTTTTGCTAATACATGTTGTTTCTGCAGTTCGACCTCTCCTTCCCACATTTTGCATTTTTCTCTCAGAAATGCTGTGATGCAAGTCCTATAAACATAACATAGTAGCATTTACATGGGCAAAATTCCTTTAAAACTCTGATTCTGCTTTACCAACTTACTCAGGTTTAGAAACTGTTTATCTATAACATAAGTAAATATATAAAATATACTATATATATTGATATTGCTAGTAAATGCAATACGTTCTCTATTAATGTGGATCCATGTGTGTCCTATTGCCAGTCACACCACTTCCCCCTAGTGTCCACACAACTATGTAGACAAACTTCAGTGGAACACCAGAAACCTGAATTTTTGTGTTTTGACAAACTTAAATTCCAAGTACTTATCATAACCTCGATATTTTACATTTCTCTACCATATAAACTAGCCAAGAGAATTTGGGATATATTCTCTCTCCTTGTGAGTTGTGCCCATGAGTTATTTCTCATTCAGCAGAATTTTTAAATATATGTTACTTAAAATTTTACACTGAAGAGAAAAAAATTACTTAATAAATTTAACTTAGTATTATACTAGATATTACTTTAAAAGAAAAACAAAATAAAAACTCTTTTGTGGTTTACTGGGAACAAAGCAGTCTATTCAATCAAAGTTTATTGAGTACTTTCTTACAGCTTTTTTTTTTACACATTGTGTTAAATTCCTTACATGGATTACAGCATTCAATCCCCACAAAAATCCTTTGCAGTAGGTGCTATTATTATCCCAATTTTTCAGATGAGAAATTAAAGCACAGGGAGGTTAAATAATTTGCCCAAGGTCTCATAATTGTGGAGACAGAATGCAACCCAGGCAGCCAGAGCCCCTGCTCTAGCTGTATAACTACACTATTATCACCCTCACCAGGCTGTAGACACTGGATGTAGGTAGTATGGGGAATAAAAACAATACCCAAGATAAGCTATATATTCTTGAGGGTACATGACTGTAATCACAACAGTGTGTAATGGAAATAGGATGTGTGGAACTATACATACCTAAAATGGTATTCCTACTCAAGAACTCACTAGCTGTTTGTCTTTGGACAAATTATTATTATTTTTTTTAGAAGGTACTAGGGTATGAACCCAGGAACTCATACATGGGAAACAGGTACTCAACCACTGAGCTACATCTGCTCCCCAATGAAAATTGATTTTTTTCTTTTGTTTGTTTTTAGGAGGTACTGGGGATTGAACCCGGGACCTCGTACATGGGAAGCAGGAACTCAACCACTTGAGCTACATCCATTCCCCTAGACAAATTATTTTTAACTCTCCTGAAACTCTGATTCGTTATCTATAAACTGGGGACACAATATTTACTCCTAAGGATTAATGTGAGAATAGATATATGCAAAGTACACATTTAACTGTCCTCCAATAAATGCTGCATACAAAATTTTCTATAAATCTTTTGATAAAATTCTATAATCACTTTAAGGTTTGCTGAAGCCATCTTGAAAGAGAGGCATTTGAACTGTTCTTTGAGTCAATCATCCTTTTTAAAAGTCTTTATTTTGTGTCTGCTTTAAACCAGACACTATGTGTAGATCAGTACTTGGGTTTTATTCCTGCCCTCAAGGAGTTTGCCAACTACAAGGGAGGGTAGAGGAGGGTTATTCCAAGCAGACACTACAGCTGGAAGAATGGAATAGAGGTGGGGAAACATGAAGGCCTTGGTTAAAAATTAAAACTGTGTATAAAATATAAATACAAATAAACTAGAGGGAGGGGAACAGAATAGCAGCTATATATGGCAGGGGAAGCATAGAGAGACTGAGACGTGATGAGGTTTTTTTCTGTTTGTCTGGTTTTTGTTTTTTTATTATTATTGGAATAATGAAAATGCTCTAATAATGACTGAAGTGATGAATGCACAACTATGTTATTATACCAAATGCCACTGACTGTACACTTTGTATGGATTTATGCTTTATTAATATGTGTCAATAAAATTGGTTTTTTAAAAACCTGTGCATACGCAAGTGCACATTTGTACATAGGTGGTGGCGGGGAGGGCTGAGGGAAGCTCTTTACTCTCTAATGATGGAAATGCTTAGCTTTAGTTTTCTGTCCTGCATCTAATTCCTTGCTGGGTCCCTGAGACAATGATGAACTTTGAGGTGGGGGGTGGGGGGGGTGGAGAGGGAGGGAAGGAGGGAGGGAGAGACTGATTTTGCACAAGCAAAATCACAAGTCACTAATTTCCAAATTGGCCCTATCACATCTTTCACTGTTCACTCCTAAACCTGAACTACTTGATTTCAGATTCCTCTAACATTATCCATTACTTTTCACCCAATTTACTTCAAGTTCAAACATTATTCCTTCTGGGGGAAATTGCACTAGAAGAGTAGATTAAAAGTAAAAGCCTTTGAAATTCCGAAGAAAGTATCCCAGTGTGCTGCTGACAGGTGCTTTGTGGCAGTCAGAAAATGGAAGCCCTTCTTGGCCAGTACATCACAAAAGCCCTGCTCAACTCAAGACTCTTCCTAGTCTGCAAAGCTCTGGTTTCATAGGGTGGCTACTGCTCTTGTTCTTTCAGCAAATACTTACTGAGCCCCTGGTGTGTGGCAGGCAAGATGGTAGCTACCACTTATTCTTGGGCCCACAGCTATCTCGGGTGTACTTATGTCAGAATATACACGTTTTGCCAAAGTAGCTGAAGCTTTTAAACTCATTTTCAGTTAACCCACGGGCTACCCTAAAGCTGTTTATGTATTGACCTTTTAGCATGAAAATGTCAGAATTTTTCACAGGAAAAAAGTGTGAAAAGATATATAAAATGTTAACATTGGTATTTCTGAGTAATGGAATTATAAATATTTATTTTTTTCCTTTTGGCTTCTTTACTGTTTTCTACTTCTAGCTTATATTCATTGGGCATCATTAAGACGACAATTCTGGTAAGTGATTATAGTGTCAGAACTAAAAGGTTTAGCCTTAGCTAAATCACAAAATTGATTTTTACTGAGGTTAAAAAATCCAAAATAACTCCAAGTCAATTTCTAAGCTTGTACATTTGAACACATTCACATTACATCATGCTTCTCAAAGAGAAAAAAGGTAATAACATACTAAGGTAAAGAATACTAATAGGTGAAAGGAGAACCCAACTAATGCTGAAGTGCCTGTTAACATTCACCCTCACAAGGGAAATGTTCTCCATTCACTGATTCCTCCCCATTTTCACCTCTACTAATTCCAGCATTCCAGCCGTCAAATCATGTTTCATATACAGCACAGGGCTTTCCTTCTTCCAGGGGTTTGGAATTTTAACCAAATTCTGCTTCATTGCTAATGTATCATTTGTCACTAGAGGGAGTGATTGTCCTTTTTTCTTTTTAACCAAGTTCTTTAATTGCTGAGAAAAATGTTCTTTTTTTTTTTTTTCCCCCTTTAATATGCTTCACTTAATGTATGTTTTGAAAAGGGAATGTGATATAAAGGTCATGGGTGACCATGTGGTGTCTGGAGGACACTTCTAATTTTCTAAATTGTTTTTAGTAACAATTTTGTGCTCCTCCAAATGAATTCAGCATAATCTTGCTGCTGATAAATTAAAACTCTGACTTTTAAAATTTTTTTACATTCAAACTGTTTTAAAAATGAACTCTTTCTGCTAGCATCACAATGATATAGCTTAAGAGTGTAAGCAATATAAGAAAGAAAGCCATCCATGTTTTAAGATCTAGCTTTATCCTTAAACCTAATGTTGGCAATTCTGGACACAAATTAATGCAATATCCCATGTTTCAAGAAAGAATTAATTTGAAACTTCTGGTTGTATCTATGTTTAGAAAAGAGATAAAATACAATGTCTGGCACATCCTAGGACTGCAATAAATATTTATTGAGCTGACATCAGTAATTTCAAAAATTTCAGGAGTCCAGGGTTAGTCGGCCTTTTAAGTCTACCCCCATACCGTCTACCTTACTGCAGAATGAGAACCGAAATTCAGATATAAACACCATTTATGCTTTGCACAAGTTTCCCTGTCAAAGGCAGATTGCACATATAATCAACCAACAAAGTCCCCAAATTATTGCAATAACAGCTTCAAACAAGAATTTTCAAATGACTCCCAATCAGAATAATAACCTAAACTGTATGCTGCAGTTCTCAAATTTTTTGGTCTATCCAGGTTATCAGGGAAATTCCTGACGGGGCTGGTGCAGGGTTCCATCCTGCTTCTCAGGCCTGTCATCAGCATTAATCAATTAGAAAAGCACAGATATTGCGAGTAGACAAAGGCTCTCTCATATGATCATGGAATATGATGGAGAGCATGCAAATCCAGAAAGCTAATGTGTTTATCCCTGCCCAATACAACCGCTTATGTTTATTATCAGCATCTTCCTCCATTAGTGTTACCCTTAAAATTACAATCTGCTTGTTCAGAGGAACAAGGAGGAAGGGAAAGCAGAAGGCGACCTGTGGCCTGCTATAAATACCTATGCTCAAAGCACAGCAAACCCAGTGCCTTGGTGCTTTGAGTCACTGGTACTTTGGACAATGGCTAGCCATTTGGAATTCTAAACCACAGAGGGTTTTGTGTTTCTCATCCATGAAGAAATATAGTTTAAAAAGCAATTTTTCTTGCCTGTGATGAAGGAAAATACTCCCAGGAAAGCAAATACCTCATACATCAAAACCGAATGCACCGGTCCAGGGCCAACTGAGTTTGAGAAAATTGCATCTCAGAGTGTGTTCCATTATGCCCTATGAGCTCATTCATCTCCAAGGTGTAAGCAGCTTGTCTTGGGATCAATTAGCATTGATTCTGGGTAGCATCTGATATTCTCAGCAAGCTTCCCCATTCTCTCCACCTCTTCATTCCTATAATCAGCATGAATTAATCTGAGTTCCCAGTTTACAAGTGAGGTAGAAGTTCAGGGGCTCTTGTGACTTCTTTGGGTTCAGAAACACATTCAGTGACAGAGCTTTATCAAAGCTCCATTTTTTTACTTCCCTTTATCTTTCTCCTTGTTTGTTCTTTTGAGCTTTTCTATACAGCCTAGGGCAAATAATACGCCCAGGTTATTGAGCTTGATTCTGTCTTTTCAAAAAGCAATGCCAAAGTTGTTTTAAAAGCAGCTCCAACCCTAAAGGCTAATTTAAGGGTTTATCTACAGAAAAGAGGTCTGCATACAGACCTCTTTATAATGTAAATATAATATAAATATACAACGTATATATACAAGGTATATTTACATTATGAAGACAAATTAAGTTTTACCCAAAATTCCTTTAACCCATGAAAGTACCTTTGAAAAAGAGTATAATAACATGGCACCCAAGAAATATCTGGAAATAAAGTAGCACTTAAGATGAATTTATTTAGCTATTTAGTCATTCTGTTTGATCCTCAGATGACTCTGTCTTGTATATGAGAAGTGCTACGGAAGCAGGAAGTGTCTGCTTAAAATACTAACCTTCGCGGGTTAGCAAAGCTAATAGGAAACAAATTCCACAAGTAACAGGAAATAGCAGTGGAGCGTAAAGCTGGCAGTCTCCCAGTGCCAACCGCCCTGCCAAATGCCACATGACCACATCACAGTCTGCACACACATACTTTCACTTCAGGGGAAAGGGAGATTCGTGTGTTCAAAGACTGGAGGGCTTCCCCAGGTAGGAAAGAACTTAAAACATGAGGCGTTTTACTCTTAAAGTGTTCTAAAAATGTCACAGCCGATGACACATGGGATAGCAGGACAAAGGGAGAGAAGAGACGACGTACCCGCACTGTGTGTGTTGAGAAGGATGGTGACGGTTCAGGAAGGGCAAAAATAGAAGCATTTCTCTTACTGCTAAATAGGATAATTCTCCCCAAGGAAACATTCTTTTTGAAGGATACTAAAGTGTGTCATTTTTTTCTGGTTAACGAAAAGGAGGATGGCCTGCACAACTCCAAGAAAATCATCTCAGTTCTTATCATCTTTATTAGCTGAAACAAATGACGCCTGCATATAAGAAGGACGTGGTTGGGAATTCTGAAGTTGGTGCAAGACTAGATGTTCCTGGGCAAAATACATCATGTACAGAATTTCATATTTAGTGCCAAAAACCACTGTCACTTATTTCTGACCTTGATATAAAACCAGGCTTTTGCCATCTACCTTTTTCCTGTGAATGAAATGAGGATCTTAGAAGATATTTAGTGACATGTTAGGGCCTACTTTGGTGAAAACGGGGCTGGGCTGACCCTGGTTGGGTCATGTACTTACAAAATTAGGGGGTTACACTTGATTTTAAGCATCATTTCTATTTCTAAAACTCTATGGTGTTCTTCTCTTTAGAGGAATTATATTAATATGCAGGGACCCTTGAAATTAACATTGTACTCAGTAAATGAATGAGGAGCAGATGGGCTTCTCCTGCCAGAGGGAATCCTCCCTGACATCCTTTGCAAAGCCTATTCGTTCAAAACATAGTAAGTTAGATGCGACTCAGTTCCAGACACCTGGGAAAGCCAGAGGAGAAATGACAGGAAATACCCCAGCAGCATTCTGCAGCTGAAATCAGAGACAGCCATAAACACCGTAGCTTGGGCATAATGTCTAGGCTCGATGGTTGCAAAATAGGGGAGATTCATGATGTTTCTTGGGGTTGGCAATCAGAGAGACGTAGAGCACTGAAGAGAAACCAAAACAATTACATGAAGCGACAGCACTCTGGAGAAAATTAAAATGTCATTGTAACATTTTCAGAATTGATTACCTCATGAGAAAGGGAGGAAAATCAGGGATCTCACATCCTGTCTTACCTTCTGACTGAGACTAAAGCAAGTGAGAACTCCCCTGGCAGGTACCCAAGAGCAGGGAGGCTGGTGGAGTCATTTACCGGCATTTACTGGTGTTCCATTTTAGTTTTCTAAAGCATTCGACCTATTTACACAAATCGTACATCTTCTTTCCTTACTGCTTGCCTCCATTATCTGTGATAACCTGGAAGAGCTGGAATGGCTGAATTTTAGTTACCTGCTTTGTACATATTCTGTATTCACCAGTTTGGAAGTACTCCTTATCCCCATGACCTCAATCTAACCAGTCGGGAGAGCTTTGGGATTCTAGCATGGTCTATTTTGTGTTTACTTGAAGCAGCTTCCTGCCCTAAAGGAAGAGAGGAATTGATTACTAATTCCTTTGAACTATCTTCTTTTGAGCTGTGGCTCCCCTCCAACTGAGTAGACACAAGATTTATTGTAATTGATATTCATAGATTATTCAGAGATAAACTTTTGGCAAAGAGCTACAACCTTGTTCCATGACTGCTTGGATGCCAGACCTTTTCACAAGATGCCAGTTTGACTGAAGAAGTGACCTTTATCCCTTTATCCATAACAAATGCCCAGGCTCAAATGGTCAGTGAAAAGACCAAAAGGCACATTTCAGAGGAAGCTAGGACTTGTAGATTAGTCCCTGAATACTTTTGTCTTGGCCCTACACTAAGAGAAGTGTAGAAATCTTTAGATATATAAATACTAGTATATTAATATAGTGGCTAGAATAGAGCTCCCACATTCTAGGAAACATTAGTCTGTATTTCTACAGAAATATAATGTGAGGCACATATGTAATTTTAAATTTTCTGGTAGCACATTAAAAAGGTAAAAATTAATGTTATTATTATATTTTACTTAACCCAATATACCCAAAATATTATTTCAACATTTCATTGGTTTATATTTTTCCATACTAAGTCTTTGAAATCCAATATGTATTTGTAATTACAGCACTCTTCAATTGGAACTAGCCACATTTCTAGTGATCAAGAGCCACATATAGCTAGTCATTGCTATACTGGATGCAGAGGTCGGGGATAGGAAATTTCAGCTTATTCAAGAAAAAATTACATAATGCATAAGAGTTTGGCTGTGGATTCAGAATTCCCAGGGTCAACCTATTAACTGTGGGACTTTTGGTAAGTTATTCACCTTTCTAAGTCTCAGTTACCTTCTGCAAAATGGGTCTAATAATCATATCTATTTCAGAGAGTTGCTGGCACAGAGAAAAGGCACAATAAATATTGGTTGTCATTACTCTCCTCTTTGTTACTTTATCCTACTCAATTTGACAAACATTTACTGAGCACCTTCTGAGTATGAGGTGCAGTGAGATACAAGAAAAGAAAATTCAGTATCCTCTACAGAGTGGAGAATATTCCTTTGACCTCATGGCTATTTACCTAACTAAGTATAATAGGTAAAGTTTAAAATATTAAAATACAGGTAAAAACAAAGTGTCATGGAAGTGAAGATGAAGGGAAAATTCCATGGTGGGAAGGAACGGAGGGAAGGAGAGAAGGAGGGAGGGAAGGAAGGCCCTGATTTGTAGGGTTTGCCAATTTCCATGATTTAAATGCTCCCACCATGCTTGATTTCAAGCTGCCAAAAGTGTCACTGAAATTAACAATCAGCAATAAACTCTCCCTAGCCAGTGTGAGCTAGGTCCAGCACCCCAGTGGAAAAAATTTCAACTTGGGGGGGAAAAGAAGAGCTACCCAGAAGAGTAGGATATCAGCCCAACCTTGAAAGATAAGTAGGATAGGGGGAAGATTGCTCAGAATAAGACAGAGGAATGAGTGGAAAATTTAAAAGACATGAAAGTGTACGATGAGTCAGAAAATAAGTGATCTCTTCGGGCTAGAGTATAAGATACCTTAGGGGTACAGTAGGAAATGAATCTAGAAAGACAGCTTGGGATCAGAATATAAAGGGCATGGATTGCAGGAATAGAAAGGGGATTTTCTTCTTTAAAACAGGGAGTTTTCAAAGGCCTCTGAGTTAGAGTGACAAGCATCATAATGTAGAAGAACTTCCCATTTCACAAAACACAGGTGAATTGTCTCACTTCACCAGACCTGTGCAGGAGGCAGGGTAGAAATCACCAGCCACGTAGTGGGTTGATGTACCCACAAAAGATATGCCCACCTGGAACTTCAGAATGTGACCCAATTTGAAATAAGGGTCTTTGCAGATGTAATTAAGGTAAAGATTCTGAGATGAGATCATCCTGGATTAGGGTAGGCCCTAAGTTCAATGACAAGAGTCTTTATAAGAGACAGAAAACGAGAGACACAGAGACTTGCAGAAGGAAAAGCAGAGAGGACTGATCCAGTCTGTGACACTTTTAGCCACACTTTTTCCTGGTACATACTTCAAGGAACTCTTTCCCTCTGCCATTCACACTGCTAGGGCTGTGCCCTTGTTGATCTCAGTGGAGACTGAGGCAGAGATCGGAGTGATGCATCTACAAGCCAAGGAACACCAAGGATAGCCAACAAACCCCCAGAAGCTGGGAGAGAGGCATGGAGCAGAGTCCCCTCGGAGCCTCCAGAAGAACCAACCTGCCAACACCTTGATTCCAGACCTCTGGCCTCCAAAACTGTGAGAGAACACGTTTCTGGTGTTTTAAGAAACTCAGGTTGTGGCACTTTGTTATGGCAGCCTTAGGAAACCAGTAACTGAAAAGAGATGAGGCTTCAGAAACCTTACGTGACCTGTTCAAAGACATCAACCTAAAACACAGTGAAGCAGGGACCGGAGCTCAAGTGTCTTGGTCCGTCCTTAGCAAATCAACCAAGGAGCTCAGGCGCAGTAATGCACGTACTGAGGAGAAGTTGGATGGACCAGGGCAACGACAAGCCCAACCGGGCCATGACAAGTCCAACAGACACCAAGAATGTGGCAATAACAGGTGGACAGAAAGAGAGAGCGGGACAGGGATTGGGACTGGGGCTGCGGGTATGATAAGGCAGCCAGAGAAGAGGGCAAAGAGGTGGCTCCCTACACCAAGCACAAGCAGGTGGTGCACCAAAAGGATGAAGAGTTAGACCCCATGTATCCCAGCTCATACTTAGACATACCCCAGGGTATATGGTCAACAGGGCTCCCCAAGAAGAATGAGGCCAAGACTGGTGCAGATATTACAGCAGCCAGGCCCCTCTTCCAGCAGCGCCCACCCCCATCCCTAAGGGTTGTGCACCAGGACAATGCTGAGACCTCCCAAACCAAGCAGCAGGACTGGCCCTCCTAGACCCAGGCCTGGGGCTTAAAATAAAAGCATTTCTGCAGATTATGAAAAAAAAAAAATAGTGCAACATCTATTATTGCACATGGCCTTGCCTTTCAAAGAACACATAGGAGTCTGGGAAAAGCCTAGAAGCTGCCCACAAGGAATATGGAATCATGCTTTTTTTCTGTCTTTTCCTAACATCTCTGATTGCTGCACCTATAAATGTGTCTATAAACACCCAGGCCAGGGAGATCTGCTCATCCACAAGCAGGGCTAGCAGACTTTTTGGTAGTGCCAGATCTTTGGGCAGCCCTGAGCATAGTTATCTAAGGGCCGTTTGCTCTGATGACACACACCCTGCTGGTGTATGAGAAACCACCCTTCAGCTTTGCCCAAGGAAAAAAAGTCACTTAAGGTGCTGAGTGATTTAAGCCATCACTGAAGGATTTGACAAGTGTATCCCAAGGGTTTCCACCATCTTCTAGAACACTGAACATAAACTGAAGACCCTATGGCAAGGTCACTACTAAAAATAAGGTCTTAGCAGCACATTCTGCTGAAGTACTTTGCCTTCTAGGAAAACAACAACAGAATAACAAGTTTCTGCAAATTCATTGACGTTCTTATCCTTAAAATGATAGCAATCCTGATAATCCTGGGGGTAAGAGAGGTGGCACCCATTCACTGGCGGTGAGCACACTGCAAACAGCAGAGGGACTGATCCAGTCTGTGACACT
The DNA here is from genome assembly GCA_029593785.1 of Cabassous unicinctus. NCBI lineage: Eukaryota > Metazoa > Chordata > Mammalia > Cingulata > Chlamyphoridae > Cabassous > Cabassous unicinctus. Next base: position 3,398 of record JAQZBX010053712.1, on the reverse strand, counting down.
TTTAGCCACACATTTTCCTGGTACATACTTCAAGAAACTGTTTCTCTCTGCCATTCGCACTGCCAGGGCTGTGCCCTTGTTGATCTCAGTGGAACCACCATAGCGACAAACACCGTCAGCACCATCCATTCTTCCACTGTGGTTTCCTCACAACTGCCATGTTGCTCCTCTGGGATGCAGTACTGGCAAGCATGGTTGCTCACTGTCAAGGGCAATGGTGTTCGTGTTCTTTTAAGGAGCTCTTTGGTGAGCACAGGACATAACATCAGGCAGCCAGCGTTTCCTCTCATCATGGACAAGACCCTCCTCTAGACACCCATATGCTGACAGAGGTGCCAACAAAACTGGCAGCCTAAAGTTGCCAGAGAGAAGCAGCAGGAATGGCGAAGCCCTCCCCTCACCCTCAGCCCCACCCTGAAAGAACAAAGCGCTTGCTGACGTTTTAGCCAGTTATTGCCTGCTGGAGCTTTCAAAAGGAAGCATCACTGAAAAAACCGCCCACTCTACTCTTTCAGGATTCTTTATACTCTATCCCCAGTGAACGTAAGAGAGACTGTAGGGGACCATCCTTTTTGGCCTTTAATGTAAGAAGTCTTCAAAGGAAGAAGAGTCCTGGTAACAAGCCTGCTTAAATTTAGTCACCGAAGAGTGATGAATGCCAAATGCAGTGCACAAAGAGAACCTTCTCATCTTAGGTCCTGGAGAACTTCATAAAGCTACCCAGAAATTCAAGCTCAGTCCAATTGTGGGAGGTTTTATTTATTTATTTATTTTTAATGAGTCTTCAAAGGTTACACTTCGGATTTAAGTTGTATACAGGGCACCTTTGGAATTTGGTTTCTCATTTGATTTCTCGTTTACAGTCAGGAAGTGCTGTTTGTTTTGAGGCTACCAGAAAGTGTTACATAAGGCTGAATTCAAGGAACTGCAGTGCTTACAGCTTTTGGAGAAGGATGCCATCACACATATCTGTACGCAAATCATCCCAGCACCTTCTCTGTGGTACTCGGGGAACTGCTGACTGTGTTGATTAATCTCTATTCTGGTTCACACAGCAGCAGGGCTTCGAAAGAAGCTCTAGAACTCAAATTTATTGTTTGCTTCAAAGAAAGCTACATTTATGAAAATTATGTCTAGGGGTACAGCACAGTGGAGTGGAAAGAGCACACCCTTTAGAAATACAAAGATTTGAATTTGAATTTGGCTCTAGCATTTACTAGTTGTGGAAACCTGGGCAAATTGTTTAAACTCTGAGCCTGTTTTCTCCTGCATAAAGTATCAGTAATAATAAACAATCTATAAAGTGGTTGAAAGGATTGAATGTGTACAACCCTGGTAAACTTTCAGCACTCAGTAGGTGCTCTTCTCCCATTCTGTCACCACCACATTCCAGATGTTTCCTGCATAATAAAACTGTACAACCTGCTTCCATAATCTAGTCCAATTCCTTAAGTTAGGAAGTTCACTGCTTAACTTAAATACATTTTCCAGCCATTTAAATAGTCTTCATGCCCTGTTCTCACGGGAAATTAAAATATATCTCACATTTATCTGTTTGCCTATATATGGCTACCAAAGTCTCAGACTTCAAAGTTAAACGGGAATGACCTTGGAACATGAGCAGTATCTAAAAGATATACAAAAATCAAAGGGCTAAATAAATGTTTGAGGAAAGTTAACTCTCCTTTACATTTTCTCTTGTTTTCTTCTTGAGTGATAAGGGAACTTTCATGGCACTAGAACAAACCAATAGGAAACAGCCAAAGAAAATAGAGTTAAATAGGAATTTCTCCAATTGTGATTATTTCTGAAGTAGTTACAACATAACAGCTTTCACGTTTAATTCCTAAATATTAACAATCACCTTGAATATTTATTAGCACTAATTTATACTAATCTGATTACTGTTGGTAATCAGACACTGAACACAAAAGAAACATAAATCTACAGCCTGGTTTATAGGTTTCTCATTTCAAGTCCAACAATGAATCAAACAGCTGGCATGTTTTTCTTCTTGTATGGAAATTTGGTCTTTTTAAAACCATTCTCATCCACCATTCTCCTTTCCTTTGTTTTTGAAAGTGTGGATATAAATTCACAAGGAAGTGGATGCTTCCTTTGTATTTTTGTTCCATCTATAAAATCATAATAGCAGTTAGAATTATAACTACTGAATTTTGTCATTTTTACGCAGAGTAGAAACCTCTCAAGAACTGTGTTTTTGATAACATCATTCCCAGGCTTCTCTAACATTAAAATGTCCTGTTTTATAGGTGCCTAGAAAATGAGAGGGGGAGAAAAAGCACAATCCACAGAAAGTCAGTAGAAGTAAAGTACAACGGAGAAGGACATTCCCCCCAAACCTTTTTTTCCTAGCCAGACTACCCTCGGGCTCTTTCCCTCCATTCGTATTAATGCCAAGCCCAGCCTCTTAGGATCGCCCACATGTCTCCTGGGTTTACAGTCCTGTGAAACTATAACCCCAACGTTGATAGGGCAGGAAGAGCACTTCCTTTACAACAGGGAAGAAGCCACAGGGGTCGGTTTACAGGATGGCCCTGCCAGAAAGGAGTCCCATCCGATGCACCAGGACGAAAATAGGCCTTTTGGCTCCACGTGAAGTAGGACATCCTGGGATGATGTTTTTATTAGATACACAGAAGGGTTCCTCTGTTCAATTGGACTCTACCTGAAAATCAAAGACAAAATAATCTCTCTCCCTATTTGAGGTTGTTGGAGTAAAAAAATAAGCAGCTTCCTGGGCCTGAAGCACTAACTAAACAAGTCATTACCAAGCATACACAAAAGAATCTGATGTTAAAATAGTGGGAGAAAAAAAATCTTATACAGTACTGTGACTAGAATCTCAATTTTGTTTTAATCAGACAAAAGAAACGGAACAAGTGGGAAAATTCAGGCCATATTCTTAAATATGAAAAAAAAATCATATCTTATTGTGAAAACTATATTTCTATATCATATAGCAATAACTTTCCTGTTGTGGTGTGTCCAAATGTTTTTGTTGTTGTTGTTCAAATGTTTTTAAAGCAGAATTGTTTTTCACGTTGATTGTTGCCAAGATCTTAATAAGAAACCTCAATGCACAGAACAGACAAAAGAGGTTTTTAATTATTAAAAATATTTTACAAAATCCAATGTACAGGGAAGCAGGTGTGGCTCAGTGGATAGAGCCCCCGTTTACCATATGGGAGGCCCGGGTTCACGACCCGAGGCCTCCTTGTGAGGGCAGGCCGGCTCGTGCAGCGCCGTGGGCTGATGCGGCAAGATCTCACAGCAAGGGGGAGATAAGCAGACACAGAGAAGACACGCAGTGAATAGACACAGCAGCACAAGCAGCAAGGGGGGGGGATAAATAAAATAAAATAAATAAATCTTTT